>LNAC01000060.1:114500-186078 GCA_002007465.1 Ailurus styani
CTCTGCGGCTGCTCCCCGGCCCGGCCCGGCCCGCCCCGCGGCGCCCCCAGGGGAGCCCGGGACGCACGGCTGGAGCCTGCCGCACGTGCGCACTCGCTCCCGGCCCCCGCCCCCGGCCTGAGACCCTGGCCGACCCCGGGGGCCGAGTCTCTGGCGGGGAGGGCCCAGGGGGCGCCTTGCCTCTGCTGGAAAACCTTCGGAGCCGATTCACCACCTCCTGAGTTCCCACTTCCGCATTTCTCAGCGTTGAGTAGAACCGCGTTTCCATCAGGCTTTCACCCTTTGGTTCCCCTGTTTGGTGTCGAGAGAATAAATCTAGACCCTCTCCTCCGGAAAGAGCCAACAGTCCCTCGAGGGCAGGACATGCCAGATGTTTTCCAAGTAAGTGTGAGGACAAGCAACCAACTTCCGAATGCCCCCGTGAAGAGAGATTTTGAAGTTGGCTCATCATCCTACCCCTCCACTCCCATTCTTTTTCTCTTTGCTAGGCAAAACCACCTCACTTGCTGCAGTTTCTTTTTCTCCATCTCTTCATTTCTTCCTAAGACCACGAACTCTTCAACCGTTCTTCAAAATGAGCCTTTTTCTACCTTCCACCATTTTCCCTCTGCAAGAAAGGGGTGGGCGGAATCTGCTATTCTCTGGCATTTAAGTGGAAAGAGGGACTCGGGGAAAGGGCTTGTAGGATGCTGTCTACTTTGAAGGACTTTACTTAACTCTACTTACTCCTGTTCTGGGGGCCACAGACCCCCGCCAGGGAAGGGTGCTCTTCAGGACCCAGACCCAGGCCCAGCTCCCTCCTCCTGTTGTTGTCTCTGAGGTTCCTTCCAGAGCCAGACATTGCCTTACACTTTCAGCTGGCTCTCCAGAGACTTCTTCTCTTCCTAACCAGACTTTCAGGCTCTTGAAGGCGAGATCCCTACACCTCCAAGTGTTTTTCACATAACAATGCTTAATAAGAGATTCACACCTCTGTACAGAAATATGCATTTAAAGGAGTGGTTGTAGAAAGAACACGGGCTTTACCTTCATACAATGGTTGAAGTCCCTGATTAGGATTTAAGAGTCTCACAGTCATAAGCAAATCATTTATGTAATCAGTCTTGGTCTCATTTGTAAAAGTATTCCTACCTCTCAAGTTCATTCATGTAATAACTACAAAAACGGGTAAGATCTGGCAGCTACTTCTCAGAGCTGGGGATAGAGCCTGGAACAATGTCAAGTGGGAATTAGTAGTTGAAGAAACAAAAAGCAGGATGAAAAAAAAGTAAGCCGGGGTGGAATGAAAGCTATTTAGAAAACTTGGCTAGGGGTGCCCTTCTAACTGTGCCTGGCACGTAATAACGTTTCAAAAGATGTTATCATTTCTTCCCTTTACATCTTTTGTTTTGCTTGTCCCAAAACGCAAGGGCATTTTAACTTGTGAAATCTCATGGAGTGAATTGTAGAAGGCTATGACCTCCCGGAAGGTAAGGGTTTATGTTTTATTTAACACTATATCCTTAGGATGTAGCTGAAAAATTTGGTACTTTGTAGGTCCTCCATAAGTATTTGTTAAGTCAATAAATGAGTGCAAGTCTTCGATAATAAAATAGACTCTGTCTGGGCTGGTTTAAGAGAAGACTGAAGTATTTGAGAATGTGCTACATGATGAATTGAATGAATTCCTGCTTGACGAAGTATGTTGCCATAGATAATATTTGATCATTTCAGGAAAATGGTACTCGAAAATTCTCCCATTGCTCAGGCATGTTCCTTTTCCTTTTAAGATTTTATTTTTCTTCATGTTTCTGAGAAAAACATCTCTGGGAAACAACCCGTCATTATCAGTTCACCAAGGAGTATTAAACTGGCCAAGTAAGTTTATTTCCCTGGAAAGAACCAAATGTCAAGCATCTACACATGATTTTCCATCTCCAGCTTCTCTAGAATTGCAGAACGACAGAACAAGAGAGTAAGAGCTTCTATCATGAGAAAAAGAACAATTTGCATTCTATTCTCTATTCCTTATGGGATTAAAACGTCACTATTTGGCTGTGCTCTACAAAAAAAAAAATACAGCTGGATGGGAGATGTTTTCTTTAGTTCTAGAATGGGACCAAATTAAAAAAAAATACTCAAATCAACTTCTAACAGGAGAAAACGCTAATTATAGCTAATTGTATTCCTTTTCTTTTCAAACCAGGACAGTTTATTAATTCATTGAACAAATATTTACTGAGTGCCTCCTGTGTGCTGGGCTCTGTTCTAGGATCTGACGCAGCAGGTAAGCAAATAAAACTCTTTGCCCCTTACAGAGCTAATTACTAATCCATGGTGGTTTTAGTTTACCCATTGTGTACTATATTATATTACTTTTCAGTCCCGTGCTTCATCTGATTTGTATATACTATTTTCAGTTTTGTGCCTTCAGTGTTTTTGATTAGTAGGGTTCACATTTTCATTTCTTAGGATGGTTTATGTTTCCGTTTCTTACAGTTAATTTAGTTACTTCTTAAGATTCGCTGTTAAAACTAGGACTATATTTTAAATAAAGCTATTATGTAGACTGAGGGGAAAGTGTGGGTGAATTTTAAATTATTTTATTATTATTATTTATTATCGAGAGCTCCTGAGTGCTCTCCACTGGGCTAAGGCAGGAGATGCCTGGATTGGCACGGAGCTACCCTGAGGAGCTCGCACTCTGGCTAGGATGATGTGCCCTCACCAGGAAATGCCTTGCTTCCGAAAAGACTAATTTGTTTTCCAATCCCCTGCTAGTCTGTCTGTAGGGAAAGTTCAAGGTGACAGTTTACCTGCAGACCCAACTCACCAGAGTGTCCAGTGCTTCCGGCAACCTTATTTAAGTATGTGGTCCAGGTGGTGGCCTGGTTACCGAGTTATGCTGTAAGCATAGCTTTACAGCACTAGCAGAAGCTCAAAATGAGATCTGAAAAACCATTAATGAGCTCCTACATGGAGATCTTCTTGTTATTCCTCTTAATTCCCATTTTCATTGCTATAGTTCAATCTTTCATTCTCTCTCAACCATGCCATTGTCATGATCCTCAAAGCCTTTTCCCCATCTCTAGTCAGTTCTTTCTCTCATCCTTTCTCTGCCTGGCCTCCAGAGATAGTTTTCTAAGACGCAGATGCAATCATGTAAAATTTTCACGGGGCCAGTCTCTTCCCTATTCTCTTGCTAATCCCGCACTCTGTATTCCTATCCACAGACTACAAAGATGACCCTGAAAAAAATCATGAGGCAGGGAGGACTCTTTCAAAGTCTCCTGCTTTGATATTTTGCAAGTCTCATTCAAGTTCTCTGTCTTCGTCATATCCCTAGACATTGAAAATGTCACTGGCCACAGATGGGTGGGTCACATAGAACTATTATGTGCTATCACTGATGTGTGCTATCAGTTAACATCACAGTGTAGCTCTGGCTTGGATGGTGGGATAGGCACTGGGTGTGTGACCAGTGCTCATCAGGACGCGGCTGACTTCTGACAGGATGAGGTGCTTGTTGTCCCATTGTTCTAAACATCGGAGAAATAAATTCAGAAGAAAGCAGATTGGATTAACTTCTCCTGCACTATTTAATAATACATGGCTTTTATCAGAAAGGATGAATACCCAGCTTTTGCATCAACATGGATGGGACTGGAGGAGATTATGCTGAGTGAAATAAGTCAAGCAGAGAAAGTCAATTATCATATGGTTTCACTTATTTGTGGAACAGAAGGAATAGCATGGAGGACATTAGGAGAAGGAAGGGAAATATGAAGGGGGGTGGAATCAGAGGGGGAGATGAACCATGGAGGCTATGGGCTCCAAGAAACAAACTGAGGGTTTTAGAGGGGAGGGGGATAGGGTGATGGGTTAGCCCCGTGATGGGTATTAAAGAGGACATGTATTGCATGGAGCACTGGGTGTTATGCACAAACAACGAGTCATGGAACACTACTTCAAAAACTAATGATGTCTTGTATGGTGACTAACATAATAAAAAAATAATAGGGTTTTTATTTATTCTGGAAATAGCAAATCTGAAATGCATATATGTTTGTTAAGTACTATTTATGCAGACTGCCCCAGGACAGTGAAGGGGCGTCTGCAACGGCCATGTCTCTCACACTCTTTGGCTGAAAGTTTATTTTTGTTGTCTATTTTGAGATCTGTTAAGACTCTTGCATGTGTCAGATTGTATGCAATTGGCTGATCGCTTCATAATGGAGCAGCCTCTGGTCCTTCCCCAGTGATCAATTTCAAACTCCAAAATGGCTGGTAACAATCTCTTGTGACAAAATTAACCTTTTACGGCCCCAAGGTCTAAATCTGCTACAGACTTTTCACCCTTGAGGCACAATCATGACTTTATGTAATTCAAATCCGTAGGCTTTTATAGAATTTTAGGGTGACTTAAGACTGCTTCTCCAGCTCCCCATCCCACACCACCCTCCTCAGAGACCTATGGAGAAGTGGTCTTGCAAACTGAATCTGACCCATTATAAATGTGCAATATAATACCTTTCCTATCGGACTATAATTAAAGAAGGCTGTTCATAATCATAATGTGAATGATGCCACCCCAAATTCCTGCAAGATAATTACCTTTTGTCCTACCTGCATTTATAAAAATCTTAGCTTCTCTCAGCTGCTTCTCTCTCCCTTGACTTACATGGTCATGTTTTCTCAGAAATTGGGAACTGACCTGTTTGAGTGCTTTGCCTATTCAGGGATTAAAAAGAAAAAACTTATCAAAGGATTTTCTTTTTTTCTCTTTCAAGCCTTTTTACTTGGGGCTACTCATACTGATTTCTGATTTCCACTGTGAAGTACAGTAATATCTAAGCAAAGCTAATTGAAAGGGCAAAGATTAAGTTTTTTTGTTTTTCATACTTCTCGTGATACCACCATCTACAGATGGAAACAATTATTATTTATGATCATGATAATAAAGATATACAACAGAATGTGGTACCGATGATCAGCACAAATCATTTAAATTATCAGAGTTCTCTAACAAGAGGTTAGCCTTGGGTTAAAGAACCAAAATCTAGGGAAATTTTTTTAAGGTTGAAACTGAATAACCTACGAGAATGTTCTAGAGGTTAAAGATCAGCTATTTTATTTGTTCATTAATTTTCTTCATCTGGTTTCCTGTTTTTTGAGTTTTTATTATTATAAACTATGCTGCAGTGAGTATTCTTGACATAGCTCCTTGGATGTTTGTGTAATATTTTATCTTGGGGTATTTACCAGACATGAAATTTCTGAATCTAGAAATGATCTCATTTTAGAGATTAAATGTCAAATTTAATGTAATGATAAATATTCTGGGCTTTATTTAAAACAAAACTGGCCTCTCTCTGAGCTCAGGTCTGTTTCAAGAGGGAAGACTGCCAGGGGTTGGGGGTGTGTTGTCAGTTTCTTTTCTATCACCTCCCTGCTTTCTGCTTCTCTTCCACCTCTGATTGGCCCTACTTCTCATCCCCTTCACCAGGTTCTCCCCCCCGCCCCCCCCATCCCACCCAGGGCTCCTGCAAATCTGGAAAGGAGAAGGGGCAGGAGGAGAGGCAAGGGACAAGAAAAGTCTTACTTGGGCGCCTGGGTGGCTCAGTGGGTTAAAGCCTCTGCCTTTGGCTCAGGTCATGATCTCAGGGCCTTAGGATCGAGCCCCGCATCAGGCTCTCTGCTTGTCGGGGAGCCTGCTTCCTCCTCTCTCTCTGCCTGCCTCTCTGCCTACTTGTAATCTCTCTCTCTCTCTGTCAAATAAATAAATAAAATCTTAAAAAAAAAAAAAGTCTTACTTGACAGATTTTTTTTTTTTTAATCTGAAATAGGCCCTCTCTGTCTTCAATGGCTGTCAGAAACTGACCCTTTTTCTTGGTGCGGGCGGGGGACTTTTTGTAGGTTCCTGAGAGATACGGTGCACAGCCCACCCCTGCATCAGTGGAGATAGAGCTGGCTTCTGATGCAGCCATTTCTCTGTGGCTGGATGGATGGCTTCTGTCCCAACCCTGTGCCTTTAAATGTGTTAGTCATGAGTTGAACTCTGGGGTACGTGTGTCAGGTTCTTCAAGAGGTTTTTCCAGAACTTCTCTCCCTGGGACTGAAGTGAGAGAAAGGATTTCTCCTCCACTCTCCCCCTGCCAATCCCATATGGGAATGAGGGAGATTCCAAAGCACTTCAACAGCTTTCTTCAAAAATTTCTCTCTTAAACACATCCTTCTCTCCTGGCTTGTCCAACATCTTAAATATTCATAAGGTAGGTGGTAAGGATTCTGTGCCTTTTGCATATGACAAATTTGTCTAAACTGGAGGGATTATTATGGATCACGTGAAGCTGGTATCATGGGAATACTGGAGGAGTGCAGCTGAGCTTCCAGTAACTGCTCTCTGAAGCCCACCCGGAACTGGCCTGGTAGCAACTCTGCCTTCTCCGACCCAGAGAGCCACCCGACCCCCGTCCCAGCGGGGTAACTCTTGTTGCCTTGGTTGACCCAGAACACGTTGACTTGTCACTGCTAAGCCAAAATTTCATATGGAAGCATAGTAACAATAAGGGAGAATGGGAAATATATTTGTTGTTATTTTTTATTTCATCTTAGAAAAGTAGCACTCATGGTGGCCATCTGTGAGTGTGCCCACCTGTCCACAGTAAACCACAGAGTTCTTTCTGGCGATTTATTTTTCATGTCTTCATGGATGGCTCAGCACCTTGCTTTGAGACGTGGGGATATTTAGCACCTGTTGTTTTGTGTATTTCGTGAGATAGGGATCTAACTGATTTTTTTTTCCAGTAAGGAGAGCTATTTTTTCCTGCCATTATTTAATGAGCCACCCGTATTTCTACATAGATTTTTATGTGGCCAAAACATAGATCTGGCTTTCATTTCTGTGTGTTATTGGTTGGTTTGCTTGTCCCTTCACCATTGCCACACTCCTTGGAGGATCTTAACTCATTGTTCTTCCACATACATTTAACATCTGTTTGTCAATCCTGTTAAGATTTTTACTGGAAATGTGTTGAAATTAATCTGTAGAAAATTAGAAAATTGACCTCTCTATGATAGCAAGTCTTTTAATTCGTGATTAGAAACCTCCATTTATTCAGGTTTTCTTTTATATCCTTCATAAATATAGCTATTTCTCGATAAAGGCAATACTGTATCTCTGTTGATTTATTCCTAGGTACCTTATAGTTTTTGTTGCTTTGGGAAATGAATATTTTATCAATAATAATTTCTGATGGGTTATTACCAGTATATGGAAATGCTATTGAATTTTCTATGCTGATCTTGTACCCATTGATCCTGATGAAATTTGTTATCGTTCTGTTACTTGGTTTGTACATATTCTTGAATTTTCTATTATATAATTATATTATCAACAAAATAAGGCATTTTAGTTTGTTTCTTTCCCACTTTTATACCTCCTTATAACCAGTGGCTGTGAACTCCAGAACAATGTTGATAAGAAAGCATAATAGTGGGTTTTGTCCCTGAATGTGATGGGAATACTTTTAAAGTTTCACCATGAAATCTAATATTGGTGCTATTGTCTGAATGATTGTGTTCCCCAAGATTCATTTCTTAATATCCTAACCACCACAGTGGTGGTATAGGGCCTTTGGGAGGTCATTTGATTATTAGGGTGAAGCCCTTATGAATAGAATTAGTACTTTTACTAAAAAGTGCCAAGAAAGCTCCCTGTTTTTTCTGCCATGTGGACTATAGGGAAAAGATGGTCATCTAGGAAGTGGGCCTTACCAGTCAGGGACTGCCAACAACTTGATCTTGAACTTCCAAGCATCCAGAACTACAATAAATAAATGTTTGCTGTTTGTAGTCCACCAAGTTTACGGGATTTTTGTTGTAGCAGCCAGAATGGACTAAGACAATTGTCTTTAAAGTTTGGGTGGTGTATTAGTTTCCAAGGGCTACCATAGCAAATTACCACAAGCTGAGTGCCATAAAATAACAGAAATTTGTTCTCTTTGAGTTCTGGGGGCTAGAAGTTCAAAACCAAGGTGTTGGCAGGTTCATGCTTCTCTGAAGTCTCTAGGAGAGACTCCTTCCTTGCCTCTTCCAGCTTCTGGTGGATGCCATCAATGGTTGGTGTTCCCTGATTTATAGATACGTCTTTGCAATCTCTGTTTGTGTCTTCACGTGGCCTTCTCCCCTGTGTGTTTGTCTCTGTGTCCAAATTTCCTTCTTCTAATTACACCATCATAAGATTTTGGATGCTTGTTTTAAAAGCTGCTTATTATATTATTTCTGATACACTGATGAATTTCGTTTAACCAGTAAATTTCTTAAAAGGACCCTCATCCTTAAGTAAAAGCTTGGCTGAACATAAAATTCTAATACAAAAGAAATGATGATTTTAAAGATTATCACACTGAACTCTAGCACCAGTATTGCTGTTGAGAAGTGTGGCGTTACTCAGATTCTTAATCTTTAGAAGTAAACCCTTTCTTTTTCCCCCTTAAAAAACTTTTGGAATCTTCTCTCTGGCTCTGGTGATTTGAAATTTCAAAATGTGGTGCTTTGGCATGGATCTCTTTCATCCAACGCACTTGGGATTTTTTGGATTCTGTTTTCAAAAACTCGTGTTACTTACTTATGAGAGTAATAGGCAATTTCTTGAAATCTTTCTCTGATAAAGTCCGTCCATCATTTTCTCTGTACTCTATTTCTGGAAACTATTTAGATGTGGGTCTCTTAGGGAGGTCTTCTAATTTTTTTCTACCGTTTTCCATCTCTTTGTCTTTTAACTTTTTAGAGATTTTTCTCAGGCTTATTTTTCAACTCTCCTGTTTGTTTTAAAATAATCGTTGATTGCCTACTCTGTGACAAAACAGTCCTAAGCACTGTGATAATGTCAGTGACTAAAACTAAGATCTCTGCTCTTTTGAAATTCGTAGTCTGTTTGGAGGAAACAGAGCAAAAACTAAACATTGTAAATAGGAAAATTAGTACGTTAAAAGTTGTAGGAAAAAATTGTTTTAACTATAACGCTAAGGAGGATTCAGAATGCCAAGATAGAAGACAGATTGCAGTTTTATATAGGGTAGATATACTTTGAATGTTCAGTTAACAGAATTTCTGCAGGGAATGGTGGTGGAATATGAGATAAAGAGAAGACTCAAGTCAAGAAACTTGAAAGATGTAGTTGTCATTAGATGGAGAAGAATATAGGACTGTAGGCTGACAAGGGTTTGGGGGGCAAGATATGTAGTTCAGTTTTGGATATTTGGGCGTTTAAGAGGTATTAGAGTTTTCCAGAGAAATAGCATACCTATGTATGTATGAATATGTACATGTTTATATATATGTGCTTACTGTCTGTCTCCTCCAAATATTTACATGTATTTTTGGAGGCTGGGAGAGAATGAGAGGGAGAGAAAGAGGGACAGAGAACACAAAGAGCGAGAGAGGATGAAAGATTGACAGATTTTAAGGAAATTGCTTGTGGTTTATGAAACTGGGAACCGACATGTCCAAAATCTGCAGGCAAGGTCAGCAGACTGGAGACCCAGGGAAGAGTTGGTGTTGCAGCTTGGGTCCAAGACAGTCTGGGACCAGAATTCCCTCTTCTTTGGGGGACTTCAGTCTTTATTTCTTAAGACCATCAGCTGTTGGAAGGCCCATCCACATTATAGAGAGTAATCTGCTTTACTCGAAGTCTGTTGATTTAAATGTTAATGTCATCTAAAAAGATGCTTTTACGGCAAAATCTAAACTGATGTTTGACCAACTATTGGGTAGGTATCATGGCTTAGCCAAGTTGTCACATAAATTAGCCATCATCTAATGTGTATTAGACATTCAAGTGGAGATGTGAAGTTGGAATATGAATATACAAGCTGAGAGTTTAAGACATGAATGAGAGATCTTTCAGTATATTTAGGGGCTGGTTGAGATCACCAAGAATGTGAGTTTAGGTAGCAGAAAGGACCAAGGACTGTGTCCTGGAACATTATGACTTGAAGAGATCGAGGATTAGAGGAGGAACAAGCAAAGGAGAATGAAACAGGCATCTACTTGATTGGAAGAAGGAGGAAAAAGGAGTGCAAGGTTTTTGAACCCAAGTAAAGACAGTATTAAGGAGGAAGTATGATCAACTGTATTCACTACTACAGAAAGTCAGTAAAATTGAAATGAAGAATTGGTGATTTTAGTCATTAACAACACGGCACCTTACCAAGAGCACTTTTGGTGTAGCGGTGGGGGATAGAGCCTCACTGCAGTGGGTTTAGGAGAGGATGGGAATCCCTGAAGGGTTGAGTTGTCCTGGAATAACTATTTTTCGTGCGTTCTTTCATTCCCAAAATGTCCCAGTTTAGATGATAAAGTATATATCCCCAGAGGAAAGACATTGGAGACAGGGAATATAAATATCTCTTAAAAAGAAATTTGAAATAGAGGTGAAAGGTCAGCAAACTCCTCAGACATTAAAGAAGCAACTGTTCCTTTGTTTGTAATCTTAACTTTTAGTACATCATGATTAATGGATGCCCAGCTTAGGAGTTTTCTCCTTTTCTCCTTTAGTCTGAGGCAAACACTAAGGCTTATTTAGTAGCTCAGCAAGAACCCAGCTTCAAATCACTTGAGAATTTGGACTTCAGACACTTTTAGTCTTCCGTTTGGTTATCCCTCTGCTCCTGTCCATCTCGTCTTCCAATACTCCAGGAAGAGCAGAGTTTGCACCCGGGGGAGTGTCGATTCTCCTGTGGTGTCCATATCATCAGCTCGGCTGCTAATGGCCAAGAGTCGATCCGTGCCCGGTTCCCAATGTCATAACACCTGGAGCATGTTTTTGGCCTGATGTTAAAGCAGCTTATGGTTCTCACCAGGTCTTCCTTGTTTTCTGATGCTCCAGCTCTTCACATAATTCCTAGAAGTAAATCTCAGCTATGATCAGGACTAGGCAACTGAGGCTTTGCCCGAGGAAATCAAACTTAGATGATGCAAAAAAAATATTTCTAATAAAGATTGTTAAAAATTGTGCACCTTTAAATTTTGTTTCATTTATATGTTGACAACACAAGGACTCCTTTGACATCAGAGAAATACTTGAATTTAGTTCTGAGTTAGTACAGAGTTAAGCTAGGATTACCTGAGGGTATTTAATGCTTATTATAATAATCAATGAGGTAGGGCATGAATTATACAACATGCTTGAAATATCTCAAAATAATTTTCTTGTTACTTGTGTCAAGGGTGCCTATTGTAAGCATATGTTGAATGAATAAATGGTGGAATTGTTTAAAATTTTTCAATGATGATTTTGTTTGTGTATATTATAATTAGAATATTTGGGAAGAAAGAACAATTTCTATAACCACTTCTTCCCAAGGAAGAAAAATATGTGAAAGTTGAAAATGAGCAATTATTGTCCTGCTGATATTAAAAGTTGTATTTTTTCCCCAGAGAATCAATGCAAAGAATCTTTGCTTCTAAGAATATATATTTACATTATCATTTCCCAATTTTTTATGTTTGGTAAACTAACAAAACATATATCATAATGCCTGTATTAATCAGTATTGGTTTAAGTAGAAACATCGTTACTAGTGTTTATCTAAAAGTGTTCATGAGGGTCTCAGCTCCAGTTATTCTATGGTCTATAAATAAAAAGTAATAACGTAACTGTCCACCAGGTGGCAGTAGTATGTCAAATTGTTCTACAAACACATCTGCAAAGTAGGGGCACCTTACTAAATTCTTGGGATATGAAGAAATTGAGTTCTGTCCCTGCCTTCAGCTAACTCACAGTCTGTTCTGCAGCTCAAATATATGTACTTCGTGTCTCTTTTCTTTTTCTTTTCGTAGTAAAAATTCTAAGTACAGTCTCTACTCATGTGTTAGGGGAAAAAAATGAGGCTACTGTAGCTATTTTGCTAGTGTGGAGCCTGAGCTACCAAGTGGTTTTGTGACGTTCCAGGAATCATATGAGCCTAGCGTCCCTCCCCTGCTTTCCCCAAATTAATCTAATAGATATTCTGTGATAGTATTTCCACTAACAATATATGTGGTTTTAGGCATTGCGCCTTTTTCATGTTATTCCTTTGCTTCTAGACAATTGAAACTGGTATTTATTGATGAGAAAGCAGTTGTGCTTCCAAGGTATCCCAGTCATGTCCTAACTATTGGTTATGGAGTTGCAGGTTGGTGGGAAAAATCTTACTCTTATCATCTGTACATTTCAATACGCTCCATTAGGTTATTTAGATGTACTATATATTGTTACAATAAAATTAAAGGTAACACAAAATTATCCCATATTCTCACATTCTCAACACAAATATTTTCTCTCTCCCTCTATGCTTCTGAGAATCTTTATCTACATGTATACAGAATTCTAATTAGAGTACCCATAGTACTGAAAATTTTTCACTTCGTTCATAAACCATTTTTTATCTTTGGTCTCATCTTCATATCTATCTTTTTGTGTGGATCTTAATATTTAGCTACAAAGACATAATTTATTATATTTTTGTGGTGGACACAGGTTATGTCTAATTTTATTTGTTGTAGTTTATAGAATGTATGATGTTCTGGATGGGCATGAGGTCAGATATCTTGTTTAATTCTGTCTGTAAACACTCTCATCTTTATCAAAACATGTTCTGAATTTGATTCCCAACACCTGTCAAGAACCATGTAAATGTGTGTGTGTGTGTGTGTGTGTTTGCCAAGAGTTTTATTCTGGGAAATTGACTTAAGGAAATAGTTCAAACAAACAAACTAAAAAGTCTGAGTAATATAGTGTTAGGATGTTTCTTCATACTTTATTGAAATTATGGAAATGTTAGCATAACTTTATTTTTTGTAACTAATGTTTTTCTTTTCTTCCTTTTTACATTTCTATAACCGAATAATTGACAGGGAGTTTACTTGGGATATAAGTTTTAATTAGCAATAATCACGCCTCGGATAAACCTCATTGGCTACGATACTGCCACCGCGCAGAGCTGGGATATAAGTTTTAGATCTAAATCAATTTTCTCTATATAACACTCTAATTATCCCTCTCTATTTATTAAATAATGTTCACTTACCTAGAATTATGTGATTTTTTTTGAGAGGTAGAGAGAGAAGGGGGAGAGGGGCAGAGTGAGGGGGAGAGAGAGAATCTTAAGCAGGCTCCATATCCGGGAGCAAGCCCTATGTGAAGCTCGATCTCACAACCCTGAGATCATGACTTGAGCTGAAATCAAGAGTCGGACTCTTAACCAACTGAGCCACACAGACACCATGAAATTATGTGATTCTTACTTCACTGAACACTTAAACATAATATATAAAATGATATATCTGGGTTTTAAAATTCTAATTTATTTATGTTTGTTTTTGTGTCAGTATTGTACCATTTAATTACTATCACTTTATCTGGAAGGACTAGTGATGCTTGACACTTCTTCCGCTTATTATTATTCTTTTTTTACAATATTCTTTACAAGTTATTTTTCTATTTTTATTACATAAAACATATTTTTATGATTTTTGTTGGGGTAACACCAAATCAACGAGCGAACTGGTTAAGAAATTATTTTTATTTTGGGTAGGGGCTCCTGGGTGGGTCAGTTGGTTAAGCAGCTGCCTTAGGCTCAGGTCATGATCCTGGATTGAGTCCCACATGGGGCTCCCTGCTCGGCAGAGAACCTGCTTCTCCCACTGACCTCTCCCCTTTCATGCTCTCTCTCTCTCTGTCTCATTCTAGCTCTCTGTCTCAAATAAATAAATAAAATCTTTAAAAAAGGAAATAATTTTTATTTTGAAATAAAACATGCTCATTTTAGTGAACATTCTGACAATAAAACATAGAAAGTCTTCTCAATCACACACTTTTTTAAAAAAGATTTTATTTATTTATTTGACAGAGAGCACACAAGCACAAGCAGTGGGTGCGCATACAGAAGAAGAGGGAGAAGCAGGTTCCCTGCTGAGCAGGGAGCCCAATGTGGGGTTCGATCCCAGAACCTTGGGATCATGACATGAGCTGAAGGCAGACACTTAACCACCTGAGCCACCCAGGCGCCCCTCAATCACACACCTTTTAGGGAAAACTTGTATTAACAATTAGATACTTGTCTTCCCAATCTTGTATATAGAATCTATGCAAAAATTATATCATTCTGAAACTGGTTTCCAGTACTCACAATGGATGGCACAGTCTTTTAATATCTGTTCATATAAACTTACCTCAGTTTTTCAAATGGCCAAACAGTCTTTTATTCAATAAATGTGTTATAATTTACTTAGCAAATTCTTTACAGGGCGCCTGAGTGGCTCAGTGGGTTAAACCTCTGCCTTCGGCTCAGATCATGATCTCAGGGCCCTGGGATCAAGTCCCGCATCGGGCTCCTTGCTCGGCAGGGAGCCTGCTCTCCCCTCTCTCTCTTCCTGCCTCTCTGCCTACTTGTGATCTCTCTCTGTCAACTAAATAAATAAAATCTTAAAAAAAAAATTCTTTACGGACCTTGAATTTTTTCAAGTTTCTAAAATTTTTTTATTATTATAAGGGTTGTTATAAAGAACATCCTCTAAATAAATATATCTTTGTGTAGTTGAGAATTTGTCTAAATTTGTAGCAGAAGAATTGCTAAGTCAGAAACTGTTCCTTTAATTGTGATAGATATTGACAAATTGGCCTCTAAAAAGTTGCCCTGAATTGTCCTTCCTTTTACAGCATATAGTAATTCCTAATTCCAAACTAGTAAATTTAATGTATTTTGAAGGTCTGAGAATATCTGTCTTTTTATGGCTGGTAAACATTCTGTGGAACAAACACATCCTTTCCTCTTGTTACATATCTGGTTTTGGTTGATTGACTGGAGAAACAGGTTTATGATTCTACCCTGGCATTTCGACTCGGATGTCTGTGAAATTTTTCGTATAGCTCTTCAAAAGTTTAAGCATGTTAGATCAAAGGTATGAAAAAAAAAAGTTCTATACTACTCTGGAGATCTTTTCTTTCTCTGATGTTTAGCGCACAAACTTTTATGGTCTAGTAGCAACTTAGGGTGTGTGAATTCATATCACCTTTGCCACCAAATAGCTGTGGGACTTTAGGCAAGACACTTAATCTTACTGTTCCCTAATTTCCTCCTCAGTTATAGTTACCAGCCTCACAAGCTTGTTGTGAAAACATGTAATGACAGTGATGAGGGTAGTAATAATATTTGGAATAGTGTTATATAGCTTTCAAAGCACTTTGGGGCACCTAGGTGGCTCAGTGGGTTAAAGCCTCTGCCTTTGGCTCAGGTCATGATCTCAGGCTCCTGGGATAGAGCCCCACATCGGGCTCCCTGCTCAGCAGGGAGCCTGCTTCCTCCTCTCTCTGCCTGCCTCTCTGCCTACTTGTAATCTCTCTCTGTCAAATAAAAAAAAAAAAAAGCACTTCGATGCCCATTATCTCTTTTGATCTTTATAATAACCTTATATGGTAGATAGGACAAGTATTTTTATCATTGGTTTTTCACATAAGAAAACGAAGGTACACTTAAGATTGGTAAAAATATCAACAAATGTTCCTTCGAGAAGTTAGTTATTTTACAAAGGACAAGGACAAAAATACCAAGGACAAGGAAAACACTAAGTGTTGCTGGCAAGGAGTTTTGGGGAATACAGTATGCGTGCGTGTATGGCATACGTGCCTTTTCCCAACATTCCAGAAGATGTTTGTGACTAGCCCTTCCCTCTTCTCTTTTCCCATCCCAACTCCTTGTATGTGGTTATAGAGAAAGCTTAATTACTAGAAAATAGAATTGGCATATGTTTTATAAATACTTACATTGTATAGAAACTGAGAATCATCAGACAGGCATTGTTTTCATGTAGCACTTCATCTCATCCATGCCCAAAGAAGAAAGGACAGTCAAGTTTTCCTCCCTCGATCACCACTGGAAGCCTCGGCTGTGCATCTGACTTGTAGATTCTGTTTTCTGAGCTTCCCCTGTTGCCTCATTACAGGCACTGGTATGTATATATACATAAATAAATTTTGGAGGGGAAGGAGGTACACTTGAAAGAAAAGAAAGCCTTGATATTGGCAGAAGCATGAGCTCAAGTTCTAAAACTTGGATCATACTTTTTTAATCTACTCATCCAGTAAATCCTTTAAAATATTCCCTGTTTTCCACTGACAGAAATCAAGAAATATGAAATCTTCAAGTTCATTATGAATGGAATGATTAATCCGTTTTCCTTCTAGCTTGGTCTATGTCAATAATAAATAACTCTTTTGGGGTATTTTATTTCCCATGGAATCAGATTTGCAGTACAATCTGTATTTCTCACTTGGGGATTAAACACATTGAATAATTTAACTACATTATTTAGCTCCCTTCTCAGGAAAGAGAGACTGGGGAATATATATCTGATACTGCTCTATTGGGGATATAGATGGGAAGTAAGTATGCAAAAATTTTTCTTAAAAGGATAGGCTTAGAGAGTGGACAACCTGTCCTTTTCAATTACTACAAGAAATAGTTATTGAGAGCCTACGAAGTATTAGAAATTCTGGACACCAAACAAGGTGAGTCCTGAAGGAGTTCACATATTAATCTAGTTAGAACTATAGAATTTTAGGCTCAAAAGGGAAGTTTGAAATAAATTTATTCCATGCCTTTCATTTTACAGATGGGAAAATGTAATCAATGATGTAAAGCACATGGATTTTTAGTCATGGTTCTTTTGTTTCAATTACAGAAATCCAAAAAAGTAAGCTGAAGAAAAACAGGAAAATTTTGCCTCTTGTGGCCGATAGTTTAGGATCATTAGGCTTTGGGCACAGCTAAAGTCTAAGGATAGTTCAGCCTTAGGCACAACTAGACCAAGGTGCTCAATCTCCTCATTCCCCTCCCCTGTTCTCCCCTCCTCCTCCCCGCACTTCCTCCCTCCTTCCTCTAGCCCTTCTTTCCTCCTCTCAGTCACTTGGCTCTGCTTCACTTTTCATTTTTACCTCATTATCTTCCTGTTTCATGTGAGAAATAAGATGATGGTTGGAAGCCTTATCACTCACAAACTGAACTCAGCGAGAGTCTTCCTGTCTCCCTCCAAGGGCAGAAAGTTCCCAGAAGGACTTTTACGATTCAGTGGGAGCCACCCTTCCACCACTGTGGTGCTCTGGGTGATTGACAGCCCTTCCAGTGGCATGTAGAATGGATGATTCCTCAAAGAATTCTGAGGAGGAATGGGCCTTGTAAGGTTACGTGGCAAATACAGAAGGAGCTGTAACCAGAAAACAAACCTCCTAGACTACAAACTTTCCAACATCACTGCAAGTTATGCCTGTGGAGGGCATAACAAGAGACACTTCTCTTGTCTGCCATGAGACCCAGAGTGAATAGTACAAGAGCAACCACTATTCCTAGCCTTGATTTCAGTTATCTGCCTTGTCCCACTCCATATTTGATTTTTAAAACACTTATTTTAAGAATTTTATCAAATACATTTTCTTTTCATAAAATTCACATTAGATCTTGGAAATAGGTGGTTGCAAACGTGATAAATAAATTGTACCCACCAACATTTTGCCTGTGCTTTTTACCAACATGGTAGTCTCTCACTAGATATTCTCCCTTCTATTCAGTCTCATATAAGGACATAGCAATTTTTCTAATAATGCCAGATTCCATTAGTTTTACACTGCTAACTCCCAGAACCTGGCTCTAGGTTAGTAAACCTAGAGCCACTGATTAATTGCAGACTAGATTTTACACTTTCAGCTTGTACATTTTTAGTAATGCCTTCTATGTCTAACAAGCATGAAACAGATCAAGTTCACATGTTTATGGATATGAAAGGATGACTATTTGTAAAATGAGAAAATATTTGATTAATTTGTTTGATTTGTTTTCAGGTAGGCCTGGGATTTTCAAAATTTCATTTTCTCATAATCTGATTTGGGGTAGAAATGTAATGCCAGGTATCAGAAAAATTATGTAAGTGCAGAAGTTGTAAAATCTAAGAAATTTTGATCACCTGAGATTTTCCTACAAGAGGCTCTTGGATGTGAGTGCATCTTTATGCTGTGTTCAGTCTTCCAACTCTTCACATTGTTTTTGTGACTTGACCATTCATTAGAGCAGAGGAGCAGTCCACACATGAATTTATCAGGCTGTTTGCTTTCCTTACATATTCTCTAAGCATAAGAGATCCAGGACTGAAAAGCAACATCAGAGTGTTGGTGACCAAGGCTTCTTCAGTCTTGTTGCTCTGTCCTCGTCAGCTGGGAGATCACATCTCAGGGTCCAAGATGGTTGTTCCACTTCTGCAAAAGAGCCAGAAATAAGGGGGATGAAAGTAGAAGGAGGGCTCACTCTTTTCTTTTTAATGTCACAGGGGAAGTTCCACTTACCACTTTTTTATAAAGATTTTATTTATTTATTTGACAGAGAGAGAGAGAGTGAGCACATAAACAGGGGGAGTGGTAGGCAGAGGGAGAGGGAGAAACTGGATCCTCATGGAGCAGGGAGTCCAATGTGGGGCTCGATCCCAAGACCCTGAGATCATGACCTGAGCCAAAGACAGACACTTAACTGACTGAGCCACCCAGGTGCCCCCCACTTACCACTTCTATGTTTAATTGTTCATATGTTTGTTCTTCACCTTCTTTTAACCCAAGTTTTAAGGATTGTGCAATTAACTGCTTTCTACTTTAACTTTCTGTAAGTCTTATGTTGCTGATAATGGCAGTAAGAGCCTGTCTCAAGAGCTGTGGAGATTCTAACATAAGAGGTGAAGGTTGGAAAAAAAGTTGTTGAGTTACCGTGCTGATTAAGACATTAAGAATATTTGTGAGAACGTTAAAGTTACTCATTCAACACTTATTGAATACTCATTTGGGGATCCCCTTGTATGAATGCACAGACAACAATTATACTTGGACCTTGCTCTTGAGATCCTCACAGCCTGGGCTGACCAGCTTCTGATTTCATCCTGCCAATAAAGTCTTTGGTGTAACGTGTATTGTTCCCTTACCCCCACATTTTAGCAATAAAATTTTTTAGTAAAGAGTAAATGATCAGGGTAAGAGGATAACTATATGAACCAGTCTGTCAGTGAACTCTAAATGCTCCTCCACCCCCAGATCACTTTGTCTTGACCAATGAGAATGTTTCTGTCTGAATAATGATTTGGACTTGACTAAAACAAACTGTAAAATGTTGAGTATTTATATAATAGTGGACTGTTGGTTGGTCATAGAGCTATAGGTTCTTTTTTTTTGTGGGTTAGTGTTGCTTATTTTTATTTACTTATTTTTTTAAAGATTTTATTTATTTATTTGATAGAGAAAGACAGCGAGAGAAGGAACACAAGCAGGGCGAGTGGGAGAGGGAGAAGCAGGATTTCTGCTGAGCAGGGGGAGCCTGATTCAGGGAGCTCGATCCCAGGACCCTGGGACCACACGACCTGAGCTGAAGGCAGAGGTTTAATGACTGAGCCACCTAGGTCCCCCTTACTTGCTTATTTTTAATAATATTGAGATATTGGCTTTATAAAAGAAAAAAACCACTTTATTCTAAAAAGAGTAAGTGAATTATTTAACTTACACCCAATTGAATTTAAATCCTCAAAAACTGACAGAAAAATGAAAAGTACCATAGTCATTCTCTTGTTTGTTTTACATGATGTCATAGACATAGTTTTGGCATCAAGGAATTCAGAACTTAATTTCTTATGTTAAATGACATCTTTTTTTATTCTGGAATAATTGTTGAAATCTATGTAACTGTAATAAAAGTCACCACTCTTATGAAACAATATTCCTTTCATTGTTCTATTGGCACAACAGTGCTGGGATTTCTGTTTTGTGTGATCACATTCAAGAATCTGGAAGCTGGCCTACAGTTTTGCTCTCATGTCAATAGGGGAAACAGTTTTTATATCAACAGAGCAATGACTCAGTAAAATAACAAACAGAATACTCATTTCTTAACACTTTCATGTACATCAGGATATTTTACCCTTAACAATTTCATGAGATGTTATCACCATATTATATGCATTGAGGGTTAAGCAGTGAACTAGGATTACTATCTTGGTGTTTTGTTTTTTTGGTTTTTGTTTTAACATTCAATCTGTTAGGGTGAGACTGTGGAAGATCTTGCTTAAAGCAAGGTAGGGAACATAATTCTGAAAATGATAGGTTATTACATTTTTCTGAGTAGGAGAATAATAGTATTGGAACTAACTCGAGTAAGAGCAATCTGTGATGCTGTATTGTGTGTAATGGAAGGGGGTTCCTGGGGTGTAGCTAGTTTGGACTGTTTCAACAACAGAGGTGTGGAATCATGAGAGCCTAAACTGGAGTGATGATGGTAGTAGTGAGGAAAGGTCAGCCAAGAGCGTTGCTCTAGAAGGAGAACTGATTGCTTACTGCGAAATGGTAAAAACAGTGGAATATAAACTCCTTGAGATGAAAGAATTGTCTGTTTTCTATCATTGCATACTTCCTGTGCATAGAATTATGCCTGGTACATAGTAGGCACTTGATAAATGTTAGTTGAATCAATTAAAATAAAAACAAGTGAATGCGATGAAGTGTAACAGGGGCCATGACAGCAACATCTACAGATGGCCTGGTGGAAAGGGAGACACCTGCTTGTGTCTGGAGGATTAGCTGGAGTCTTCCATGAGGACGGGGGTAGAAAGGACATCACAGGCCAAGAGGAGAGGCAGACTCAGGCATGGAGCCACATGCTGTGGGCACAGACGATCACCAGCAGGTGGCCTCAAGGGTAATGTACCAGCTAGAAAGGGGCAGCTATTGGTACCGGAAGTGGAAACCGTGGGCATCAAGATAAGGAGTTTTGACTTACTGCAGATTTTAAGACAACCGACGAGTAACATAAAGAAGTTTTTACTCTAGACTATATGTCAAGTGGAAATGAGTGGAGGGCTTAGTGAGACCTTCTCTATGTTTGAAATAAAATGAAAGACCAGTGTCAAATTAGGAAGCTATCGTAAACACCTGTGAAAGTGGAGATGAAGGCCTAGATTAAGGGGGTAATGACAGGGGTAGAGATGTTGGCAAGGTTTTGAGAAAATTCAGGAGTTAGAAAACAAAAGTCAGGTGATGAATTAAAGGTATAGAAGGGTACAGCAGATGGTGGGGTCAGAGATGAATAAGATGAACCACAGGGTTCCGATGAGTCCAAAGGTGGTGCAACATAGTGAGGAGGAGCAGCCAGGAAAGGGAAGTAATGAATAAAATGTCAGACATGTTGACTTTGACAAGTCAAAGTATAAGGACAAGTAAGTAGGTTGGTTAGAGTGACCTGGACCAGAAATGTGGTTTGGGGAGTTACCTGGGTCCAAGTTAAGGTATGAAGATGGATGATATTGTAGTGAGAGAGTGTGTGGAAAGAAAAGAGATTTAGATTGAGGGTAGAACTCTGGGGATTACCCACATTTAAGAGTCAAGTGGAGGAAGACATATGGTCAAGATGTCAGAATAGAACCAAAAGAGACTTTGCATCAGATTGGAGGATTTTAAATAATTAAAAGCTTTGGAAAATCATGTAAGGAATGAAGAAGGAGAATTTCATGGAGGAGGAATTATACCACCAATGCCTATCAGATTCAAGGAAGATGGAGGCTTAAGAATGACCATTGAATCTGACCGATGAAAAGTCACAGACTTTTGGTATGACTAGAATCCAGATTCCAGTGGGCTCAGTGGATCACAAATCAATAATGACACGATTCCTGCAAACGTTCAGTTGTGAAGAGGAGGGAGAGAGAGAGTTGTAGTTAAAAAGGATGTCAAGATTGGAGACAATGTTATTTTGGAAGCTTCTCTGTTTTATTAGGATGGATGACAATGTGAACATGGCCTTCAAATCCTTATCAGCAACTCTGCCCTGTCCCCTGAGCTCAGAGTCTTATATCCATATGAACACTTGATACATCTTGAAATTCCTCCAGGCACTTCAAATTCAATATTCCATCTTCAATTCTAAACCAGTCTTCTCATATTGCACACATCCTTCAATAAACCAGACTAGAAGCTTATACCTCAACCCTCAGCACTACTTCAGGTAAGGAACCACTTCCTATATGGCTTAAGTGCATATTCATATTCTTTTCTCTATTCCCTAGTGTAGATCCTAATCCTCTCCCAACTAGACTCCATCATCCTACCCTGTCTCAGGCTAATCTTCCTAAAATCGGACTTTGAACCTATCATCTTGATGACCTTCTGCAGATACGATAAAGGCCTAAGCTTATGGACGCTTTCATATACTTGAAATTCTTTTTCGAGGCAAAATTTTAGATACACGTATAGCATTTTCTCTGCATACATGTGCAAATGCTCGTGCCTGAAGATCCTTGCTTTCCTGCCAGGCTGCGGACCTACTGCCAGAGCTGGGATCGGTCATTGTGATATTGCTGTTAGTGGAGTCCTGTGAAACGTGACTTAAGGCAAGGCTGCTCGCAGCCCGGGAAGAGTAGCTATAAATCATCTTGAGAAAGGCAGATTTTGTGTTAGTCTCCTGCTTACAAAGGATAACATAGCATTTGGGGAAGAATGTGCAACACAGGATCCCGTAGTTAGATATTAAAATAACAATAATCTCCACAGCTGGCAAATATTTACCAAATGTGGTAGCATAGACCGGGATGAATATGATCCAAGCTATGAAATAAATGAGCATGCCGAATGTTATGAATTTGGCTTCATTGTAATGCTCAGGTAATTTCCTGCCTTTGAAGGCAAATATGAAGCAAATGAAGGCCAGGACGGCAATATATCCCAGCATGGTGCCAAACGCAAGGATGGATCCCTCCTCGCATTCCAGGATGATGACTCTGGGCAAGGAGACATTCTCCTCCACGACAGGTGCAGCAAAGGTTAGCCAGATTGTGCAAATGACAACCTGGATCCCTGTGCAGGTGAAGATGATGGGGACCGGTTTATAGAGGCACTTCAGGAAGCTCTGCAACTTGGGATCGAAGCTGAAGGCTAGCAGAATTTTTAGGGACTTCATCAAAATGCAGGAGATGCAGAGAGTGAAGCTGACACCAAATAATGTCTGCCTGGTTTTACAGGTGAAGTCTTGGGGTTCTCCAATGAAGAGGCCTGTGCTGGCGAAGTTGAGGAGATGACAGAGAAGGATCACGTAGCAGACCAGCAATCCCCCCGATGATTTCACAACAGGTGTGTTCAGGTTTCTTGTAAATATTATGCCGATGCCCAGAACGAACATGATTCCTAACAGGGAGAGGGCCAGGAGCAGTATAGCCAAGGAGTCATTCCAGTTGAGATACTCGACTTCCTTTTCAAAGCACCTTGCGCTCCTTACAGGAGCCCAGTGTGTTTCGTTGTTGCATAAAAGGCAGTGATCCATATCTAAAAGACAGAGGAGATTCAGTTACATTGCAAACATTTAAACCAGGTGATTGTCCACAACGATGCTACAAATGAGACTCGTTAGTTATAGTCCCTAGGAGAAAAGGGACAGAGATCATTGTCATATTGGTTACTTATTGAAATAAAGCATGCACAGAACCCAAAAGAAGGCAAGAAAGACAGTGTGAGGGCGAGGGAAGAAAAAGAGGGGATCAGAAAGAAAAAAAAGCAGCTGGGCTATGAGTCTTTAGGAAATCGATACACTCAGGATAGATGCTAGCCTTTTAGGAACTTGCTATTATATAGGTGGATGTCCAGGTCCTCTGTTAAGAAGAAGGGCTTTGGACTTGGATGATCTCAAGTCCCTTTCTCTATCATTTATGATTCTCATAATCTTGAATAAGTAAATTGAATTTTCTGAGTCTATTTCCAAATCTTTAAAAAAATTTTAAAAGGCTCTGCCTCACTGGGGTGCTGCATTCAGTGACAGAATAAGTAGAAAATGCTTTGCTTGGAGCGTTACACATATTAGACCCTCGATGTAATGAGAACCGCTATTATAGTTGAGGCTGCAGTTCTTTTAAAAGCAGTGAAAATATGGCTGGGTCACCTGAAAAGCTCTCTAAATGTGAGATAACGCAAGATTGTAACCAATGACAGTGAATGAAGAATTAAAGCTAATTTTTCGGGCTAGGATATCAGTAAAATCGAGTCTTTCACACAGGGAATGATAAACTTGGAGGTGATCTCTGCTGATCCTGAAGGCAGGGCAGAACGTAAAGCTGATATCAGAGCAGAGTCTCTGGGAGTGTGACTGCATTTGCTCTCCAGTCTCGCCCCCTAAAGATGGCGTCCCATCTCTTGTCAGAAGCCGCTCTCTGGGCATCCATCTGAGAATACTCCACAGTGCCCATTCAATTTTATATGGGGCCCTCATTCTCTTCTTTGTTAACGGTAAAGTCAGGTTGTGCGTCTGTGTACACACTTCATGACCTCTCCAGCTTCTTCCTCTTCCAAGCCCTGCTTCCCTGTCCTCCCCTAACTGCCACTGCTAGCATGTGCCATCTTCTTCACCTGTCTGGTGAGCATTTAATGGTCTTGTCTGTGTACAAGCGCTATGCGCTGGAGACGTGGGGAACAACAAGAGAGGATGTCCTTTTAGATCACCTAAATCCTTGCTTTTCCTCCAAGGGAAAGGCAGTCTTCGAGGCTTGTTCTGTCTCTGGTTATCCAAGATAACCCAAATTATATTTTGAAAACTCCTGTACATCTTTATGGGAAATAAACACCTCATACTCTATTGTTATTTTTATTTATCTCATTTGGGAGAGTTGCCAGATACTGTTAGTCCCTGGAAAATCCATACCCCCCACAATAACTAATTATTTACACAGTGGAGCCCATCTCATGTTGGGACAAGTGGCATTTTTGTGAGATAGTGACAGAACATGACTATTGGAATGTTAACACTGCGATACATTCCCCTTGGAGCCAATGAGAAAAAAGAGTAAGCATTTGAGAACTGTTCCAACTCTCAGGTTCTCAGCTGTTATAGATGGATAGGGCTGCAACAGTAAACAAGGGAACATGGTGCTTTAAGTAGGCTGAACTCCAGGGAAAGTGCTGATAGCTCCTTTTAAGACCCTGAAGGCTGCTGACCTTATTCTTGTTCTTTAATCTGTGTATTTTGCTCTGATCTTGTGAAATTGTTAAAGATAGGTTTGTCAAACAATTAGTTAGTAGCATCTCATCTATGTCAACAGGTCATCCCATCCTCCCACAGAATGTTCTTTTTAAGTTTTACCGTTGCCTCTTGGTAAGAATAATGAGATCTCCAGGGCATGCACTCCTCTGGGTTTCTACCATGCTCTGTTTAGCTAATTCAGCATTTACTTATTTTTAGTTAGTGTGCCCCAGTTACAAGGAAGGCATTTCTATGTGGGGGATACATGGACAAAAATTGACAAAATTCACATTGTTTTGAGAGATGCGAGAGAGGAAGTCCAGTCGAGGGGGTGACAACTTCCCTTGGAACTGAAGTTACTTTTATATCTTTGTAATGTATTGGTTGTACATCTGCTGATATAATAGAGCAAATTCCAAGATCAAATGAAATATCACTGGAATTTAATCTAGCAGAA
Source organism: Ailurus styani (assembly GCA_002007465.1). Classification (NCBI taxonomy): domain Eukaryota; kingdom Metazoa; phylum Chordata; class Mammalia; order Carnivora; family Ailuridae; genus Ailurus; species Ailurus styani. The sequence continues at coordinate 139,995 of LNAC01000060.1, forward strand.
GCATGAAATGCTTTTTTTTAATGAAAAAAAAAAGGATTCATGTTAAAAAAAAATCAGCCTAAGAGAAATGGTTCAGGTGCATCACTATAATTACCCGTCTGGTTACTGTAGTGATTTTCAGGACAGTTAACACATTCATAGCAGCAGATATGTTGGCTTCTTGTAGTTTTCTTCATTTGTCCAGGACTGCATTCCTTGGAGCATTTAGATTGAATTCGCTGCAAAGTGAAAGAAATCTCATACAGATTTTTAAAAGATTTATCCTCAGTAACCTTGACTTAATTACTTCTTAAAAGAGTTTATTTATTAGAGAGGGAGAGCATGAGCAGGGGGGAGGGGTGGAAAGAAAGGGAGAAGCAGACTCCCTGCTGAGAAGGGAGCCTGACGTGGAACTCGATCCCAGGACTCTGGGATCATGACCTGAGCTGAAGGCAGATGCGTAACTGACTGAGCCACCCAGGCGCTCCAACTTTGGCTTAAAGATACATTTACTAAATAGTATTTTGGTCTCTTTAAGAAAGTAGCAAATAGAATTATTTTGTCATCTGGAGGAATGTGAGCAAGTTTAAAAAATAGAAAAATATTTCAAATTGTGAAACTACCTTAGGAAGGAGTAGTTTTTGTCGCATTAATAACTTCTGTAAGCAAATAAGGGAAATTAGCTCTTTCAGAAAGTCCTTAGCAGAGGGACAGATGTGTAGTGATGGAACTAAAGAACAAGACAATGGCTTAGCAATTTCCAATCTTGTGTTGTATTAAAAAGTTCAAATATATAAGAAAATAGTAACTTATTGGGTTTTTATATTCTTTAGAAGAAGGTTATTAATCATGCCGCCCAAGGAATCTGTCCAGTCTAACCTTCGAAACCAAAACAGTGGAGGGACACCTGGGTGGCTCAGTTGGTTTAACACCTGACTCTTGATTTCCACTCGGGTCATGATCTCAGGGTCGTGAGATCAACCACCACCGTCCCCCCCACTCCAACCCTAATCGGGCTTCTCATCAGCAGGGAGTCTGTTTGAGATTCTCTCTATTCTTCGCCCTCTGCCCCTCCCCCCACTCTCTCTCACACGTTCTCTCTAAATAAGTAAATAAATAAAATCTTTAAAAAAGGTGGAAATTTTGAATTTAAAACCAGTAATGTATTAATGAAAAAGGCAACCCTATATATATATAAATAATATTTTAACAATCCTGAGAATTTAGGTTATAATGTGCATGTCACAATGTGAATCACATGTAGCATCCCATCTTTAGGAAGCCCTTTCCCATTTAACTAATAATCCTTTGCACTTCAGCTGTGGGTTTTTTTTTTTTTTCCCATTGACAGTCCCTTTCTCGTGGTATATCTTGTGAAATAAATCTGTTATTGTCTCACTCTTACTTTTGGGAAGCCAAAGCAAAATGGGTAGGATTTGTCTAGATTCTCTTAATAGCTGTTCCTGAGCCAGGAACACAATCCAAGGACTAGCTAACTTGCCTTTTCTCTGGAAGATGAAAATGATCTGGCTGAGAGAGAAAAGTAGCCAAGATTTCGTAGCCCTGTGTCCACAAGCGGTGGCATTCTTCTTCTCATCACAGTTATTCCTGATCTGGGTTTTCAGCAGGCAGGATGTCATTAAGGGATAAAAGAGAGACCTTCTCTCTCCTCCCCACCTTCCCACATAAGGGACAACAAAGACATTCTATAGTCTTGTATTCGTAACTTTGGGATATCAAAAGATTTAGGATTATCTGCTATTTTGGACTATGGGTTTGAAAGTGAAACTTAGATTGGATAAGAAGCGTGACAAGGATTCTACCAGGTTTTGTCATGAGCAACTAAAAGGAAATTGCCATTTATTAAGTTGAGGGTAGGTTTGGGAGCTCAGTTTTAGAGGTAGTCAGTGAAGAGGACCATTAAACATCTAGGGGAGATGTCAATTACACACTTGTGTATTTACCTGGGTTAAAATTTAGAAGATATAAATCTGGAGGTTACCTGCCTTCTATGTAATGAATGACATTATTTAAATCCACGAGCCTGCATGAGATTGCTAAGGAAAAGTGCAGACACAGAAGAGGAGCAGTTCTAAACTCTGGGTATGCCAATATTTATAGGCAGCTGAAATGATGAGGAAACAGCAAAAGAGACTAAGGAGTGGCCAGAGACAGAGAAAGAAAATTAAGGGAGTGTGGTATTGTGGAAACAAAGAAAACATCTTACAGAGAGGAGAACAATTAGCCAGTAAGTGAAGTAAGATGATGTTTGGATTTGTTAACATTGTGAACTAGATAGAATTTTGATGGATTGGAAAGAATTCAAGAGAATTATGAGAGGAGAGAAATTGGGGCCAATGAATATATTTAAATTTTTCAAGGACTTTTGCTGTAGAGAGAAATAGAGGAAGGGGCAGTATGTAGAAGAAGTGGGGGATCAATGGAGTTTTTTTCTTTTGTTTGAAGATGAAAGTAACAGCATAATTATATCATTATGTAGATAACGGAGAAAAGAAAATACTTGAGGATGTGGGAGAGAGTGGAGAATCACCATAGCAGTATTATTGAGTACAAGTGGAAAGGGATTGGAATCCTGAGGTCGAGGGAGGAGCTGACCTTGGCCAGAAACACAGTCCACCCACAGTGCTGCAAGGAAGGCAGATGTGGTGGCAGGGGGACCCTGCTGTTCTCTTCTGATTTTTTCAGATTTGTTAGTGACATAGGAGGCAAGGTCAACTGAAAGTGAAGATGGGGAAGATGTGTTGGAGTTGGGGGAGAGAAGAAAAACTATGGAATAGCTCTCTAGGAAGGCGGGGGGCGAGTTAATGCACTAGGGTAATAATCTGATTGTCCAGCAGCATTAAGGGCCCACTGGAGGTTAGAGATCATGAATTTAAAATGAAAACAGTGAACAAGCAAGGTGTTTTTGTTTTTGTTTTGCGAAGTTCAGCTACATGGGGGCTATACTGATTAGGCAGAGAGTTGAATTTAACCAGGATTATGCTTTGGTCAAATGAGGATGATAAGAAAAGCATGTATAAAGGAGGGAGACACAAGTTGACCAGAGAATTTGAGGAGGGAAGTTAGGGACAGTAAATAGGCAGTAGGGTCACTGGAGCTTCTGGTGGGATCAAGGACTTTTGCAATTGAGGTACTCATTTGATTTGAATGCTATAAAGCAAGCTACCACAAAATTACCTTAAGATTTTTGAACTCGTTTTTTGTTTCTTGGTCCGTGATGATGAAGACATCATTCCTCAGATCATATTGCGCCATCTTGGTGATAGTCATGTGACCATTGATCTCCTTCCAGAGCACAACGTCATATCCCGTATTCATATCCCCATGGGCATCAAAATGAAATGAATTCCCTTCGTCAGTGAATGTGACATTTTTTAGTACATCAAGTAACTATAAAATATAAAAACAGAAATAAATACTAATAGAAATATGTATCCATTATCCCAGTTGTAACACTGCCTTATAAGGGATATCACTTAAAAGGTAGAAAAGGGACATTCTGGATCGATGAGTGTGGTAATTAGCTGAGAAGGTTGGCAATAATTTAAGAATTCTAGCCTATTTCTGCCAAAGTCTTGCTCTGTCAATTTAAGGAATCAAGTTAATGTTTACAGAGGGCAGCTTCTCCAGCTTATCCAGTTGGGATCTGAGCATCTTATTTTTCCATGTTATGGAGTTTCAGGATGGATCCTCTGGGGCAGTTGCCTGGGCTCTAATCCTGGTTCTGTATCTCATTAGTGATGTGGTCTTGACACTTACAGTTTCTTTCTGGGCCTCAGCTTCCCCATCTGTAAAATGAAATACATGAGATCTACCTTATAAGGTTATTGTAAGGGTTAGATGTAATTAAACATATAAAGAGTTTAGCCCAGTATCGGGCAAAGATTAAGATTAGTAATGGTTCAATTAATATCTGTTAACACTGTTAGTTAGCTAATAGGGATATTGTGCAAATAAATAAAAATACTTTGAATCTGTCAATTAATGATGCCATCTGACCTTCATATATTACTTGTTAATACTCAGAAGTGTAATATCCTTCTATCCCATAACAACTCAGTGAAACATGCTGAATAAGGATCATCTTCCTCCTTTCTTAGATGAGCACCACCAGCCAAGGGACCAAGGGTCTTATCTGGAAACACACATTTTGACTTTCAGGTCTTTCCGTTGTATCTACCAATATAATGATTCAATATCTTCTTATTTTTTCCTTCTGACTCAAAAGCAGTCATGAATTGTCTTCTGGAGCTATAGAAGGTAGCAAGAATCATCCTTTCCTTCTAGTCAAAATTGGATCCTTGGCCAAGACTGAGTGGGTGATATGAGCCAGTGGTTATTATGCTCAACATCCCCAAAATGAGGCTAAGGAGACACAGGTACAAACGTGGGAGACAGTCCAGGGACAACAGCACCCTGCTCTCGGGGTGTCTCCCCACCACGCAAGTTGAGCTGGTGGGTGGAAGGTACTGCCAGTGCCTGCCCTTTAAACCCGTACTTTGTTACGCCGTTTAGTGGGAGGTATGGATCTTATCATCTCCAGTGGTTTTCAAATCTGTTTCAGTGATTGTCTAGTGAAGTGACCTCTAAATTCTATTTCCAATGTAATTCAAAAAAGGATTATTTTTTTAACTTGAGAGGAAAGAAATGCCGTGAAAAATTGTCTTTTTACCCAATTTGTACAGTAAGAACTTGTGTGCAACGCAGCTAGGACAGGAAATGTTTTCCTGACAAATAAGGCATCTGTATTGAGTTTGTGCTGCAGAGGAAGAACAGAGGACTGGGAGGGAGAAACACCCTGCTTCACCATTAACTCGATATGTAATCACAACTAAGTAAATACCCTCTGTGAACACGCTAGGCCTACTCCTCTAGGAGTAATGAGGCTATGAGGCTTTTGTTGTGTGCAAAATCTGTGGAATGAGGCACACATTATTCTATTTGAATAGAATTGTTCTTATTCTATTCCTTCTCCATTAATCTTTTATGAATGTTTCCTTCCTTCAATTTTGTCATTAGAACATAAGAAAACCCACTTATATTTTAAGGTAAATACATTAGTTACAATAGTCAGGTCAGTGACCAAATGTCACTTTGGTAAAATCTCTAAGCAATGTATATTGATTTTATTATCTGACCCCACAGATTTCATAGTTCTTTTAATGAATGTAAATTGATTAGTATGTCTTTAAAGAAGCAGGATATCAGATCTCACCAGGTGGAAGTAACCCACAAGAGTTTTTTCCAGCAATGGCCTGAAAGAAAAAATGCAAGGGAACAAAAATTTAAAAAAGGAAACAAGGATCTACCATCAATGTTTCCACCTCTACCTGCGTATTGAGTTTTACTCTCTTCCTTTCTTCAGCAGCTCACACACACGAGCCCCAGAAAATTCCGTTCTTTAGGGAACATATCCTCTGCCTCTCTTGAGTTTGAACTAAATTTCCACCTGTTTTTTCCTTGTACTTAATTACGTTTTCCAGGGTAAAGTTCTGACACATACCCGTTCTGTAAATAGTGATAACGCTGTATGATGAACGTAAGCTAGCATGACTGAATGCTTGTCCTCACAGGAGAGAGGGCGGAGGCAAGCAAAACAGTGCTTTCCTGACCTGGTAAGCAAGACAGAACACTTGCTCTGGGTTAAGGTAAGTTTTGAACATCGGTGCTCTGCTTATGAAACTATTAAAGGCTTTTTCTATTTTTTTTTTCATGGAGACTCTGAAAGTCACCGTAAATGGACTTAAACATTAATCTTAAACAGTGGAATTTGCATTTGCATGATTATAGCATTCACCCTGTGTATGGCGATGACCTGCTTTTGAGAACGAAAGGCCCAGGAGGCCACATGACTTAAGCTGTTGTGGTTAACGTGTTTTCCTCTTCCCTGATTGCTTGGAAGTCCATAACATCTCCCTAAGGAAGCTGTGCTGGTGAGCAAATTTGCATTGCAGAGGGCATGGCCTTGCATCTCTGTCTGGTGCCCAATTCAAGTCTTTTCCTTTCATGAAGTTTTCCATGCTGTAGCAGAAAGCCCCCTGGACTAAGGCCAGGACGGTCTCACCTGCCACCTGTGTGGGTGACCATGGGCCAGACCCTTACTGCAGAGGTCCCCTCCATCTGCAAATGGCTGCAAGTATTGGTCGCCAGTAACATTTCCTTTTGATACTTCTTTAAAATGGAGCATAAGGAGCATGAAACTGTGGGCCTACTGGAATATTATGGAGATTAGGGGTGATATATAACAAGGCCTACTGTAGTAGCCCTTAAAAATTATTAGTTCTTGGGGCACCTGGGTGGCTCAGTCAGTTAAGCGTCTGCCTTTGGCTTAGGTCATGATCCTGGGGCCCTGGGATTGAGCCCCCGATCAGGATCCCTCTCCCTCTGCCGTTCCCTCCTGCTCATGTTCTCTCTTGCTCACTCTCTCTCAAATGAATGAATAAATAAAATCTTTAAAAAAGTATTAGTTATGATTCTCCTTTCACTTCACAACCACTGTCTCCTCAGTGTATGTCTCTTCTGACCTCTGGACTAGTACCTGACTGCTGTTGTTGCAGTCGAATGTCTGAGAAGCTCTTCGAATTTAACATCTCCAAAACAGAATACTTCATACTTCACCCCACCAGACCTCTACATTCCTCTGTTTCCATCTCAACAAATGGCACCAATTGTCCACATGTGGAATCGCTTACAACACCTTTGCTTCTCTTTGTCTGTCATCCTTTACTCCCAGTCTGTCTCCAGATGTTCCTCATCCTTCCTCTTAAACATCTACGTATGCGTGTCTCCATACACATTGTCACTTGTAGTACTTGTACTTGTACTTGTAGTACTTGTAGTACTTGTACCTGGAGTATAAGCCATCCTTATTTTATGCCTGGATTACCAGATTGGTCCTTCTGCCTCTAGGTTTGTGTCCCGCTAACCAGTGCACACCACAATGGAAATGAAATATTATTTCTGCAGTGGAAAGCAGATCGTGACACTTTCCTGTCTAAAAATACCTTTAATTGGCTCCCCTTTGCTCTATCAAGTCCAAACCTTTAAACAGAGTTTGCAGACTTTCTATTGAAAGGATGTCCCTGTATCAGCAGTATCAGCATCACCTGAGAGACTGTTAGAAGGGCAGACTTTCAGGTATCCCCCCAACAGGTAACTGAATTAGCATATGCATGATAATAAGATTCCCAGGCAATTCAACTGCACATCAAAATTGGAGGTGCTCTGATTGATTGGGCCCTAATGATGGATCCCTCACTAATCTCTCTATTTTCATTTACCTGTAGTTTCCACAAAAATATTCTGATTCTTTGGCACTATTTTCTTATCCCTGAAGATGCCATGTTTTCTCTCTCTTCTTGGAGTATTTCTGTCCTAACTCCTACCCATCCATCATATTCTCCAGAGATGTCATGGTCTTTGGAGAATGTTCTCTGAATTGTTAGTACCGGATTGGTTTCCTCCATTATGTGCTTCTCTGCCATTTTGTGTCTCTACAAAACATAGTAATACATCACTCTGCATTGTAATCAGCTCCTTAATTGTTTGATTGTATACACCTACACAGTAGACAGATGTGTCTGTCTACACGGTCTACTGTCTACACAGTAGACAGATGGCTCTTTTAGGAAGAGAATCATCTTGTTTTCCAGAATATTTCCAACACTCAACACAATGCCTGGAACATTGAGACATCCAATAAATATTTGCTAAATCAATGTACGAATTAGAAATTTGACTATTAGACATTCTGTCATCCCATATACATCACTTACTACTTTCTACATCATCATAAGTAAAGGAAACAAAAACCCCCAAATCACTGGTCATAACAAGGAGGTGGTATCCTCACGCACATCTGAGTAACATTAAAAAATCTGATGAAGTAAAACAATTTTGATTGAGCCATTCCTGAATTCTGCTCACAGATGTTGCCGAATGTGGGGCCAAAGTAAGAGCTATCCCCAAATACTGGGAAAAACTTCTTTGAAGTTATTTGAATACAAAATTATTTAGAAAGTAATATTTAAATATGAGTGAATTTTACGGGAGGTCAAAATAATCTTTAGGAATCTTATCTTTGATTAGTGACCTTAAATGTTGCTGATCTTTTACATTTAAAGTGTATGGAGATTTCTTCATAAAAAGGCCATTGCCTGCATTATTTGTCCCACTGAATCTGGCACAGATGTGGTTCACTCACGTTGTGATCAAAGGACCAACTCACTCACATATTCCTCCTTTCCAATCTGTTTTTGTTTGTTTCTAGATAACCAGGCTCCCAGGGGGAATAAAGAACAACAACAGACTGCTACTGTTTAAATAAAACATTTTAGAAGACTCTGCTTAGATTACACTTTCTAAAGTGTTGTCCTCAGAATGTTTGAGATTTATTCCCGATTTAAAATACTTTCCCAGATCTTTAGTGGATAAATAGCTCTATTTGTGTTTCTCTTTCTTTATGAGGCTCTTCATGTCTCCTCCCCTTTATCCTATCTGTCTCTAGGATTGTCTAATTTCTCTCTATCACTCCTTCTCAACCTCTCATTCTTATTTTTTTTTAAGATTTTATTTATTTATTTGACAGAGAGAGAGAGATCACAATTAGGCAGAGCGGCAGGCAGAGAGAGAGGGAGAAGCAGGCTCCCCGCTGAGCAGAGAGCCCGATGCAGGGCTCCATCCCAGGACCCTGAGATCATGACCTGAGCCGAAGGCAGAGACTTAACCCACTGAGCTACCCAGGCGCCTCTCAACCTCTCATTCTTAAAATTTTGTGTAGTGGTTTCATTATTGTGGTTCACTTAATTTAAAGTTTTTACCAATCCCTCATTAAAATTTTTCATTACAAAGAGTGTGCTTTCAAACAGACATCTTAAAATAACTAGACATAAATATATATATTTTTAAAATATAGTTTTAATTAAAAAAAAATCCCAGTCTCTAGTCTTATCTCTTCATTAGGTCTTCTGCCTTGCATTTACAAGATGAAAACTAGTTTTAAAATGAGCAATTTGAAATACCCTATAGCCATCATGTGATCTCCCCAAAATGTAAGCTGATGACCTCAGACTTTGGAACTTGTGTTTGTGAGTGTTTGAAGTAAAAATGACAAAAGTAGAAATAGCCTATCCTGGAACTCGCGTATATGGTAAGAATTGAGTCTTACCTCCTCTCACCTTCTTTTTTCTTTATGCATTTATAATAAATATATTTTTGGAACATGATTCTGCATCAAGAGAGACAAGTTTGTCTTTGAGTACACACTATTCAGAGATATGTTTTAATGAGTACAGTTTATCTTCATATAAAGCAACAATTTGCTTTTAAATATCTGTTTATCGGCATTTAAAAAATACAATGGAAATTTTTACCTAAAAAGGGTCACATTAAGCTTGAATTTGAGTTCCTACAAACTAATCAAAGTGAAGAAAGGAAAAGACTTCCTTTACCCATAATTTGTGGCTCATTCCAACCTGAAATATCATAGGAATAGTTACGATTAATCTAATAACATGCATTTGAGGAAGACTGGAATCCTAAGGAGACTGTCCTAAGAGTTGTAGCTGAAGGTTTTGAAGACTATAAACCACCAGAGATACCATGAAAAACAAAGGGCATGGAGGCAGAAGGCCCAGACTAGAGTCATATTTCTAGTACTTTCTAGCTTTAGTTTCCTCACTGATAAGATTTAGTAATAATAAAGAAGACCATTAAACATGCCCGGTCTTGTGTTTGTCAAGAGCACTACAAGAGATAATTCATATGAAGCATTAAAAAACTATAATCTCAGATACAAATCCATAAACTCATGGAAAATACTACTATCAACTGGATCTTCTTGGAAAATAAAAGAACACCACTTTAGTGGGGCAGTGTAGTACTGAAGGCAAAATAACAACTCTATTATCCTCAACAACAGAGAGCTAATGATAGAAATGCAGCCTGTTCAAATACTGAAGTTATCTACTTACAAAAGGAACATGATTACGAGCAGTTAATATAAATATCTGCAGAGTAAAGCAAGGAAAGAAATGACTGTAGGGGAATTTTCTCGGATGTGTGAGTTAGTACCTCCCATGGTTGAAAGGCGTAGGGGTTCTGACAGTCCCGAACTTGGCAGAGATCCCGAATGGCATAACCAAGGGCAAGAACTGCGAGCTGGATACTCTGAATAAGTCCCGGCTCGGTGTAATCCCACAGGAAATCATTTCTCAGGGAGAAGTTCCTTTTTATATCCTCGTTAGCCTTATAGGCCAAAGTCCCCTGAGAATGGTTGGCAATGCATTGACTCAAATCACTGTCCTTGACATATGCACAGGCAGACAAGAGCATGGCATATTCATGTAAGACCTTGTTATTCTCACTGGGAAATATATGCAGATTTTGAAGAAAGGATTGGAAAGAAGACATATTCCCTCTTCTAAAGGCAAACCCCACAACTTTGCCAATCCTTTTAACATTGGGAATGGTGGTAATCTTGGTGGCCGTTGACCAGTTATCACTAGCAATCCAGATCTTATTTATATTCCTTTCTATAGCTTTACTGAAGAGATTGAAAACATGGACTTGCCTCAGAAATACCACAATGACATTAACCTGGGCTTCTGCTATGATTTTCTCAAGTGTCTCATTGATCCTGACTTCGAGGGTATTATCTGAGAGGAAGGCTGGGAGAACTTCTTTGAAAGCTATGCACACATTATTTGCTGCGGTCTGAACTGCAAAAGTGTTGAGGGCCAGTCGTCCATAGTCATCATCTGTGGCTATGATGCCAATCCAGTTCCATCCAGATTTCTGAATCAGGTGGGCCATTGCTTTAGTTTGATAGAAGTCACTGGGCACAGTCCGTAAAAATGAAGGAAAGCGAATTTTGTCACTTAGGATTTCTGCAGTTGATTCATAACTCACCTAGAAATTGACAGAATCGTTTAGTCATGGTGTTAATGAACTCCAGGTGGCTGTTCATACTCTCTTTCATTTCTGTGAATTTCTGTAATCTTTTCCTAAATTCTCCAGCCCTTTTCATTCCTCCCCTTAAGTGAACTTCTACTTTATAAATAGCTTAAATCATTTAGTACCTGGTGACTGTTTAGAGTCATTGCTCTTCAATCATTTCATATTGTGTATAGTACAAGCTCTCTGAACATTCAGGCTCTATCTTCTATCTCTACTCACACTTCTGTTTCCAATTACATCTATCTTATATCTCAGGCCAAGGCCAATAGTGAATATTATTAAATATTTAGAGATAAATACAGGAAAAATACAGCTAGTCAAATAAGCAAAATGCATTTTGGAACACCTGGTGTGTTCAACATTTAACTAATTGACAACTTTGGTGATTTTTTTATTCTAGGTTAAATAAATCATCCAGCCAAATAATCATCTAGTCTAGGGGTCAGTACACTTTTTCTATAAAGGACCAGATATAAAATATTTTAAGCTTTGTTGGTCTCCTTTGGTCTCTGTCATATATATGTTTGTTACCATTTTAAAAAAATGTAAAGACCATTCTTACTTCATTCTTACTTGACAGCTTAAGAGCTTGAGAGCCACATTTGATCTACACTCTATAGTTTTCTGACTCCTGATCTATTCAAATCAGCATTTTGGGAGACCTATGAAATGTGTGTAAAGTTTTCCTTGATTAACAGCTCTGGTGATTTTGTTCTAGGGGGAATTATTACCATCCACAGCTGCAATTGAACTGTGCACTGTGTCACTTACTCAGTGAACTTTTCTTTTCTTTTCTTTTCTTTTTTTTTTTTTTTTACTATTTACAGCAACCACCTCGTGGAAAGAGAATAGAGTAGGCTTTGGAGTCAGATAAACTGTCAGAATCCTGACTTCAATAAATATGGGAAAGTTAGTATTTCTTTACCTGTGAAATGATAGGATTCTTATGAAGATTCAAGGAGAAAATTTCTATGGCTATTGGCACATGGTGGACATTGACTAAACCTTACTTCCCTGGCACTGCTACCCAGACCTACATTTTATACTTGGCAGTGCTGAGCTCATCTACATTTGATACCTGGGCTTCAGTAAAATTAGTGTTCCCTGAGGGGAGTCCCCTTTCCTTTTGTGTTGTCTAGTGTTGTTGATCATGGAAATTACTTTTTTACATGCCATAATCATTGTTGAAAATAGTCTACTTTTCTTACTTATCACCTAACTAGCATTATACATAGTCTAGAAAATTTGAGCCAAAGCCTTATCTTTGAGCTGTTTGGGGGAATAATTCTTTCGTCTTCTCATTTTGGATATAAACTTTTTTTTTTAAATCAACTTCACTAAGCTAAATAATGGAACTCTTAGAGTCCTTCATGGGTATGTGCTCTTATTTACTCCAACTCCAGAAAGTTAGATATTTTAAGTTCTTATGCACGGTTACTGTATTATATATATATTTTCTATCTGTTCTCTTTTATCAGATGGCTATTTCTTGACAATCTGACTATTACTCTTTTTCCTTTCTGACTTTTGGCTTCTAATCTCCCTGGAGCCTAGAAAGCAGTGGCCTAGTGAGTCACAGAGCAATGTGACAAGAAGGTAAGTAGGTTCAAAATGCAAGCTAAGGGGACTTACTGGACTGAGCAGAGTGTGCAGGACTTTAGTGAAGGGCTCTCTAATGCTGGTTTTGGTCTTTCAGTGGTCTTTGTGCTTACTTCCTGAGTATTACTGGCTTGCATTACAAGGAGATATGTAGTTCCATAGTCCCTGCTCGAAGCTCCCCCTCATACTCAGAAGAAAATGCAAATCATACCACAGCTTACAAGATGCTGAAGGACCAGCCGTTGCTTATCTCTGCAAATACACTTCTTACTGAACTCCTTTCTATACACTTGATCTAGCCATATTGACCTTTTGTTATTCTTTGGACATTTCATCTTGGTACTTATGGTTTTCTCAACGTAGATACTGTCCTCTCCTCCCCATCTTCCCTTGGTTGTCCTTTCTCATCCGGGTTTCAGGAAGTGTTCCTTGACCTGCATATCCCCTTACCCCTCAGTCTCTCTTCAGTTTTTTTCATAGCACCCAACTGCTGTTATTTCAGAAACAAGGCAGTTGAGGCCCTCAAGGTTTCAGTCTTATCTGAATCCTGTTGAGAACCTTCAGAACCTCAATCTGAGAGATTGAGGGGGAGAATATCTTCCCTTAGTGCTCTGTCCACTATACCATCCAGAATAGGGCACCATGCCCTCTTTGAAGGGAAAGAAAACTTTAAAGGAAAAGCAACTCCCTAACTAGTTTCCCAGGTTACCCTGATCCTCTCATAATAAAGAAGATGCTCAAAACCAACGTCCAGGGTGAGACAAAACCCACCTGTGGCATGAGCTGTAAATTCAGCATCCTGGAGACAGCCATTGTTATTTCTGAGTAGCCAGCACCTATAACAGCCTTAACTCTTGGCATGTAGCTGGAATAGTCACACTTAAACTCCACCATTTCTCTGGAGCAGTTGAGCTTAGACAGAAACCTCAGAGTGGCAGCCATTGCCACTGTGACTTCGGTACAGGTGTCATAGATTTCGTACCCCAGCGTGACTCCAGATAATAGTGATGAATTGTTGATCATCTCAATGCTATGAATCATGGCAAGAGCTTGAAGAAAAATTGATATTTCAAAGCTGTTGGAAAACAAGGTTTGTTTTTTTTAAAAAAAAATCAGAATGTAACTCTTCTAGAGACATGATGGTAACTCATTTTATTCACCTCTGCCTTACAACAGATAATTTTTGGAGCAGTAAAGCTTACCTCTTAAAGGACAAAGTCCGCTAAACTTCATTTATTTAAAAAAGAGTTCTTGATGGAAACCTTTCTAAAGGGTATATAGTTTCTCAAATGGGGGCTGTGGAACAGGATTTAACTTTTTCTTGATTAATTTTGGGATCATTTGAATACTCAGTTTAGTATTCTGCAGTATGAAGATCTGTCTCATCTTTGCTCTATTTTGTAGTTAGATGTAACCATTTTACTGCTGTTCAGGTATCTGCTCCTTAGACTCACTAGCCAGTTTTTTTTTTTTTATTCTAAACTATTGTGGTTGGAAACCAGATTAATAAGACTCTCAAGAATCACATATAAAACAGGCTGTGGGTAGAAGTTCAGTAGCTTTGTCCTAGATAAAGTATACTACTTTAGTTATGAAACATAGCTATTTCCTCCTTCAGTGGGTTTTCCCAGTTGACTTCCTGATTTGTGATTACTTTGGGACAATGAGTTGCTTGGTTACTATTTACTATTCGGTTTATGTCAACCACCATGTATGCAAGAGGTTATAAACAGTACCTAATATATAGTAAAGATTCAAATGTTTTTTAAATGAATAAAGGAGAACATTATTATCATTATTTTAAATTCCAATACAGTTAGCATGAAGTATTATGTTAGTTTCTGGTGTACAATATAGTGATTCAAAAATTTCATATATTACTCAGTGCTCAACGTGGTAAGTATACTCTTAATTCTCTTCCCCTATTTCACCCATCCCCCCACCCACCTCCCCTCTGTTAGCCATCAGTTTGTTCTCTATAGTGAAGAGTCTGCTTTTTGGTTTGACTCTTTATTTTTCCTTTATTCGTTTTGTTTCCTAAATGGGTGAAACCATATGGTATTTGTCTTTCTCTGACTGAGTTATTTCACTTAGCATTATATTCCTTAAACTCATCCATGTTTTTGCAAATGGCAAGATTTCATTCTTTTCATTCTTTTTTTTTTTATAGCTGAATAATTGTCCATCACACCTTCAATAAGGTGAAAGGAAATTCAAGTCAGTGTTTTTTTTTTTCAGAATAAATTTGCTTATTAGATCAATTTTTTTTTTTTTGGTATTTTCCATCCTTAATTGTTGGCCTATAATTGTGGGCCTCAAATCTTCTTTGGGTACCAATTTGGTGCTCTGAAAATCTTCATTATTTATCTTGAGGTATTTGCTGGTATTCCTGATAATTAACATTTAAGAAGAGAGTAGATCAAAATGCCCAACTTCTAGGGTGAATGCCAGGAACGAATTTTAGTGTGATGTGGAACCACATTTTATCTGCCAGCATTCTTAGAGGAATTGGTAAATACTTTTTGATAAAGAAAGAAAACAGGGAGGGTAAAAGAGAAGGTCAAATTTACATACAAAAACATCAAGATAGAAAGCAGGATTTCTGAGTGGAAGGAAGCATGGGGAACACATTGCCATTAGAACCGGAACTGATGCTGCCTGTGTCCTTAGAAGTTATCCGAACCCTTCTCTTTTACAAAAGAGAAAATTGGAAACTGGAACTCAAAGAGTTTAAGTGATTTGCCGAAGTCTACACAATAAGTTTGTTTCCACTCTGAAATTAGAATTCAAATATCCTGCTCTCCTTAAAGAAAATCCATTTGTAACATCCTCTGCCCAACTTTACTTTTCCATAGTACACGGTGCCATGTGTTTTCTATAGTCAAACTGTCAGTGAAAAGTGTTCCATCACAGAAGAAGGAATCCATTAAGCTGAAGTAAGGTCTTAATTTATCATGAAAGAATTTGATTATTTCAAGAAGGAAATGAATGTAGCATTGACAGAAATGCTAGTGCAGAGAGAAATTTTAAATGTAGCCCATTTTAAACAAAACGCTAAATAATACATTTATATTTAAAACAAATGCATATTATGGGGGATATAAACATGAACAATACATAGTATAAATAGATAATGTAATGTAAATTCATATACATTAAGCTAATATATAATATATATGTATATATAATATAAGTAGAAATGTGCTATGTATGTTTGTAGTAGATTGGCTACAGTGTCTCCTAACTGGTTTCCTCAAGTGACTTCAGGGTTTGTTTTTAGGCAAAATTTAAGTACATATGTTAAGGGAAAGCAATCACTGCCTCTGCTTTTAAAGGTTGATAATACATACAGTGCTGATACATTTCTCTTTTAAGGAAGGATTACAAGACTAACTATATGCAACTGAAAAATATATGAGTTTAAATTTTATTAAAATAATTTAGATGTTAATACTAGTGAATGCTTACATGCCTTAGTCTCACAGTATAATCTAGAAATCTAAATGTATTCTTTGAGTCTTTACTCACCCGACGCACTTCTGGATTTCTGGTCGTCTGGGATAGTCTTCTGAGGACAGCATTTTTTCATGAATGGCAAATAAACCTCCAATCATGATATGTCCTGGAGAAGTGGCAGCCACAAAGTCATCAGGGGTCTGGCAAGGCTGGGACGTAGCAAGAGTACTCCCAAAGCAGGTCACAGGTATAATCAATAGTGCCATGCTTCGATCTCATTTGCTCCGTTCATGTGAGTTCTTAGGAATCACTAAGCTCACAGAGTGCCAACAACCTGGTTTCTATTTCACCTGTAAACACCATGTAAGGTATAGGGCAGTGTCAAAGGCTAGAAACATTCAGTTTTCAGATGCTTGATGATAGTCAAAACAGTTCTTCACCAATAAGAACATATTAGACTCTAACATTCCATTGTTGGAGATGGATGCTAGCAGTCATACTAGGAAAAAAGTTTTGAATTAGACATTCAGGTCCTCTCTGCTTTAGTACTCTTTTACTTTACAGATATGTCAAGGGCTTTGGGTCATGTTGGCATTTCTTTTGAAGTAGAATATAGAATCTTCAAAAAGGAGCAGTGTCTCCCTTCTCACTTAGAAATGGACAGTGTTACATTTCCAAAAGGTCTTGCATTCAAGGTCTAAAAGTTTCAGTGTTGTTTCTAAACTGTTTAGAAAAATAGCATTCTGCTTTTATTTTTCCAGTAAAGCTCTATTTAGAAAAAATGAAATTCAGTTAAGTGTAGGCATTTATCACTTCTAGGTTACATATGCTAGAAATAAGTAGTTTTGGTGATAATGTGCAAAACTAAATTTGAGACAAAACTTACCTGATACAGTGTTTGGCTTTGAATAAGAAAAGTCTGTCACAGATTGTTGACATTGCCACAGTCTATGGATTTTCTTTTTAGAAATTTGGAATGAATTTTAATCTACATGTTCTTAAATGCTTAGGAATCTGAGCCAACGTGATTTAATGGATTTCTTTTAGAATCTGACAGAAGATAGATACACCTCAGTGACTTAGGAACCATTAAGAAAATTTAAAAATTATAACTTTCCTTTTTAAAATCAGTCTTTTCCAGACATTGGATTAAGAAGGAATAGATCATGGGTAGGCAGTTCCAAACCCCATACAGCAAGGTTTTTGATGGGTCGCAGACATGTTTAGAGGAATTTTGGAAGATAAGAGTACAATGGCTATTACAGTGTTTTTCATCATCCAGAATAGCCTTAGGTTCCATTGACGTGTGGAGTTACATGAACCGAAGGGTGGTGAGGTCACAGCTCTTCGCACAGTGTCCAATGTTCCTTAAATCCTACGTTTTTACCATTGGCAGGATTTAACTGCAGTTGTTCAGAAAGTTTAATATACATGGGTTTGAAGTCTCTTCAAATGTATAGTAATCGCATTTTGCCTCTCTTAAATCTTATTATTCATTTGTGCATGTATATGTGTGCAATTGGATATGTTTGTTTTTATCAATGCAGTTTTCTTTTGCTCAATTACTGTAGTTACGGATTCAGACAAGATTTTTGGCAAAAAAAAAAATAACAAAAAATAATAAGTTCAGATCATTGTCCAGCAAAAGTATGTAATAGGTATTAAATAACTCAGAGTGATTCTGAAGATTTGACCCTCATGTGACCCTATTGGTCAAACCTAACATTTATTTGAAAAATCAGTGACAAAGTTGGACCAACAATTTCTCTTAGGTTACAATTTTAACAATATTTAGGGACTTTGTTATCTGACCAAAATTAAAGATAAATCACATTTTCTTATTTTAGTAAATATAATCTAAGCTGGAAAATCTGCTTCTATAAAGGAGCCTTCTGAAGGTAGGAAAAGAGGGTTTTGAAAGTCCTTGTCCTATAAAATGCAGTGTTATGTGGCAGAAAGCTCAGACTTAGGAAGCTGACAGACTGGTTGGCTCTGCCCACTACTTAGCATGTGACCACGAATAAGTTACTAAACTTTTTCTGAACAATAATTTTCTAATTTATAAAATAGGTAGGTGGTTATTCTTTCTCAAAGGTACATTTTGAGACTTGAACTGACTTGTAAAGCTCCTATATTCTACTCGGCATTCAAAAATTAACCCCTGTCTTAGTCCAGTAGGGCTGCTACAACAAAAATACCATAAACTATAATCAACAAACATTTCTCTCACAGTTCTTGAGGCGGGGAAGTCCAAGATCATGGCACTGGCAGGTTCAATATCTCGTGAGCTCCTGCTATAAATCTCATGTGGTAAAAGAGCCCAGGGAGCTTTCTCCAGACTGTTTTTATAAGGGCATTAATTGCGGTCAGGAGGGCTCTGCCCTCATGATGTAATCACTTCCCAAAGTCCCCACCTCCCAATACCACAATCTTTGTGGTTCTGTCTCATTATATAAATTTTAAGAAGACACAAAACATTCAGAACATAGCAGCTCCCACCATCCCTGTACCAAAACCAAACTGAAAGTTATTAATTCTTAAGTCTGGAGTTCTACTGTCAGCGTTGCTCAGAGCTCTTTCTCAAACACCATAAATGCGTGCCTGGTAGTAGTGACAGTGCTTGGAACAGTCCCACTAGTTAGTTATTGTCTCCCTAGAAAGTAAATCATTATTGAGTTAGGCTTGAAGGAAGATACAGTCTATCAATTACTTCAGAATTCCATGGAATATATTCTCACCACTGTTGTAGTTTCTGTCATTTTCAAGGTTTAATTTTGGACTAGGGACAGCACATTTAGCCATAATTTTGAATCTATAGTTACTACATATTTTCTGCTATTTAAAAGCATTTGCAGGGGGACCTGGGTGGCTCAGTCAGTTAAGTGTCTGCCTTCAGCTCAGGTCATGAACCCAGTGTCCTGGGATCAAGTCCTGCATCGGGCTCTCTGCTCAGCAGAGAGTCTGCTTCTCTCTCTCCCACTGCCTGCTGCTCCCCCTGCTTGTGCTCTCTCTCTCTCTCCCTCTGTCAAATAAATAAATAAATATTAAAAAAAAAAAACAAAACTCTTGCATATGTTGGGTATGTAATGACAACAATAACTACTACTAATCCAAAAGATCTTTTTAAAACAACAGTTTCTAGGGGTACCTGGGTGGCTCAGTCTGTTAAGCATCTGCCTTTGGCTCAGGTCATAATCCCAGGATCCTGGGATCAAGTCCTGAGTCTGGCTCTATGCTCAGCGAGGAGCCTGCCTGTCACTCTGCCTGCTGCTCCCCTGGCTTGTGCTCTTTCTGTTGAATAAAAAAATAAAATATTTTTAAAAAACACAGTTTCTGAAGGATAAAAACTGTTAAAGAAAGTTTGACAGATGAATTACTGATGGCAGTAGTTTTTTCCTCCTTTTGATCTCAAGGTTCTGTATTTCTTTGTAACTATCCTGATGTGAAGCGCTATCTGGTTAATATTATTTAAAAGGAATAGTATGAAAAAATAAATAAATAAAAGGAATAGTATGGAAGTGATAGCGCCACCCACATAATTCTCCTAGAGACACCATTGTCCTGCTTGGACAAGTACAGTAGGGACATATACTCAGTGAGTAGAGACGCTCTGTTCTGTCGTCACAGCACTGATGATGGACTGACCCCCACCCCGATCCCCAAAGCCGAAAGGCTGCCGTGCAGACTGGGTCAGGCTGGAAATGACCCTCTGGGACCTGAGGCTCACAGTATGGCATCAACACTCTAAGAAACTTATGGTCAGTAAGTTTGACACCTCCCAGCCCTTACCGTGGGAGTTTTCTCTCCTGCTGCCAAAGCTTTCCATCCCCCGGCCCGCCCGCCCCAACTTCAAGGCCCTCTTTCGTGCATTTCATACTGATAATGACACCGCTGTGCTATTTGCATCCACAGTGAGGTTTTTAAAACAGAACCATCTTCAGAATTAGAGGAATCAGTTTAAACAATGGATTTCAGTTATACGCGGGTGGAATTGCAGGGAGGTCCAGCACGGCTGGGGTTCGTGGGGGGACTTCTGGACCGCAGGAGCCGGCAGTGACCGCTCTGCCTGCACACACAGCCGGCCAACGGAACAGCTCAGCATGCTCACTCTGGAACCAAAGAAGCCCGCCCCAGTGTTATGCGGTGGATCCCAGGGTCTACAGCCTGTGGGGAAGACAAACAGTCAAGAATAGTTCTGATCCATTAGTCCACATGGTCCATCACCGGGAGTTTTTTTTCACAGCTCCACAATCAAAAATATATTTAGGTACAAGAAGCAGGTATTCAGGGCGCCTGGGTGGCTCAGTGGGTTAAAGCCTCTGCCTTTGGCTCAGGTCATGATCTCAGGGTTCTGGGATCGAGGCCCTCATCGGGCTCTCTGCTCCGCAGGGAGCCTGCTTCCTCCTCTCTCTCTGCCTGCCTCTCAGCCTACTTGTGATCTCTCTCTCTCTGTCGAATAGATAAATAAAATGTAAAACAAACAAACAAACAAAAAAACAAAAAAAAAGAAGCTGGTATTCAAAGCACAATACCAAAATGACTTTTTATTTGTCAACTTGAAATATGAGTGCTTTTTTATGTTCCTTGTGTGCTTCTCTTTCTCAAGAAAATCCTGAGCCGGAAATCCCACAGTTAGGTGCTCTCACCGGGCATTTATTGTGCTGGTGTCTTTCATGTTTACTTACTCTTCTCTCATTTTTTTTGTGTGTGCTTAACTATTACCTCTTCAACTAGATGGACACTTTTGTAGGGCTGACAGAGGGTTTGATAGTTCTTTGCTCATCTCATCATTTATTGTCTTTCTGAAAAAATTCAGTTTTTTGATGTATTGAGCAACGTTACAAGCATATTGGTCAGTTTGATCTTTTAAACAAGTCATCAGTAAGCTCATAGCAGATGAGCCGCAGTAAGCTAATCTGAGCCAGAGTACTTACTAGATATGATCAGCATTTTTATAGTCTGTTATTATTCACTTGCAAAAATAAAAATATCAATTCATATTGCATAAGCAGCAGGGTGTGCTGGAAGAATACCATTGTCCTGTAAATCATAAAGTTCAGTAAAATTTCAGCGAAGGGTAAAATTACTTGGCAAAGGCCTAAATACCTAGTGAACTCCATTGACTGCATAGCTAAGCATTTTATTTCATTTAGTTGGATTTCAAATCAATCAACAAGATCAGAGATGGTTCTTAGCAAGGTTATAAAATAACAGTCAAATTTTGGTCTTCTTGCAGTCTTTCACCTATCAGGTCCCCTATATTCACCTACCTTGTCTCAGCATTTCCTCACTGTGCTATTTCATACTGAATTCTCACTTATCACTGCAACACTTCTGTTCCACCCTACCTCATCTTCTGTGATTAATTAAAATTTCTCTCCTAGCGTTTTTTTTTTCCATTTCATATATAGTTTTAACATTAGGTCATTAACTTCCTTTAACATGTAACATAAGAAATATTATTCTACTTAGGGCATCCCTGGAAATCTATGGATAGAGTTCATGGAAGTCTGTGAATCCCTTAAAATTGTATAAAAACTTTGAGTGAACATGCATATGTGGATTATTCTGGGGGGAGCATTTGGTGCTTTTATCAGTTCATCAAATGGGTCTGTTACCCCCAGAAAAGTTAAAAACACTGTCTTCTATTTAAACCTCTCTTCCCAGGAAACCTAGGAATGTTTTCAGAGATAATGATCCGGCCTTTGTTGCTACTCATTCGTAACTCGAACCATCCTCACTAGGCACAACTTCATCATTTGCTTGATACACATCAGCATTTAATACAACCAGCCAAAAGATAAAAGATTATGTGAACAATTATTACCCACAAGCCACTTCTCAGAGGAGAACACAACTGGATCACTATCCTAAGGACCCTGGACCTACTTCCCCTACTTCCCACAAAAGGAAGTGAAGGATAGTTATTTTCTGGTAAGGCTAAGCAAGAGAAGCAGTCTGTATTAGTTTCCACACAACAGGCCAGGTGTTCATTTTCCAGATTTATTTCCTTTGTATTTTTTCCACAAATCTTATAAAAGATACTGTTATTAAAATGTTTTGTTGTCCCTTGAAAGTGTGCGTGTGCGTGTGTGTGTGTGTTTGTGTGTGTCTTTTCCCTCTAGCTGAAGGGAAGAACTTGAGTATTTTAGGTTACCATTTAGAGCTACATTGTATCTCACATGGAGTGGTAATGCAACATTTCATGATCTTTTCCCCTCTGTTATTACTGTTCCACTTACAAAAGTACTTCTTTTGCCCATCCCATCATTAATTGTAAAATAGGCATGGAAATCAAAATCCTGACAGATCTACTTCAGTATCCAATCATTGCCTCAATTTTCTCTTATGTATTAATTAATATTGCAAACTATAATTTTTAGTGGCATTATTGAAAAACTAAACAGTTTTAGTCTTTTGCATAACAAGCTACATGTGCTTGAAAGCCATTTTAATATCAAACTAAATTGCAAATTCAGTAGAAAAACAAATCTGCCATATCACTACTTCAGTGCTGTTGATACAGTTCATTGATTGAGTGAATGTCTTACTGTTCAATTAGTTTTTTGTTAATGTGTTTAGATATAGTGCAAGTCAACCACTTGGGTCTCTTTCTCTATGGTAAATAAATACTACTTAATTTATAAATATATATTTTTTCAAAATTTTACAAACTGTGCCCCAATATCCCCACATTCCCAAAGAAACATTCAGCACACAATAGATGCTTGTATTGGCAAGAAACCTGTTTCTTCTTACCTGGTTTGCTGTGTTGGGCTCAAAGTTGAAAAAGTATAAAGACATTCTTTTACCTTGCAGATGTTGATACTAGAGGATTTTCAACCTTCTTGTATTTGATTTTTTTAAACAATTTTTAAAAGGATTTTATTTATTTATTTTTTCGAGACAGAGAAATATAGAGAGTGAGAGCGTGAGGGGGGAGAGGTAGAGGGAGAGAGAGAAGCAGACTCCCTGCTAAGCCAGGAGCCCAATGTGGTGCTTGATCCCAGGACGCTGGGATCATGACCTGAGCCCAGGGCAGACACTTAACCACCTGAGCCACCCAGGCACCCCTTGTATTTGATTTTGGCTTACATCTCACTCCCCTAGATAATGTATTCATTTTCTTCACAGCCATTTATGAATATCTGTTGCTGTTGATTATTTGTTTACAGTGGATCTCTTCCATTGTATTTTAAAACTCCAGAAGGACAGAGATTACGTTCATATTTTTACCTGATTATACCCAGTATGTTATAGAGTGCCTAGCCACATGGTAGATGCTCACTTATTAGTTGTTGAACAAATGAATGAGTATGCCAGAATGGCCTAGAAATGTGTGATTACAGCTTGGATCACCCTTCTTAGTTGGTCGATGTGGCTTTGAGAACCTGCAGCCTCCAGAGGAACTCAAAGCTGGATATCAGTGGAGACCATTCACAAACTAAAAGCAGGAATTCCAAGATCACATTGGTTTTCTCCAGTTTGTATTGTCAGAATGATGACTTGTTTGGGGAATCAGTGACACCAGTGCTCTGCTCTCCACTTCTAGGCAGCATAGTAAGCACCTGGCTGATTGTAGGCCCAACAGACTGTATACTACCAACTTGTTATTTGTTTTCAACCTACTCCATTAGGTTCACAGTTCATGTGAGTGTCACATGTTTGTGTTTTAAGGATAAACAACTTTTTATATGTGCTCTGTGTGCAACTCTTAGTTTAAATTCAGTAGCAAGGAACAGGCCAAAGTAAATGATAGGTAATATACAACAAAATCAGAAACTGGCATAAGAACAGGTTACCAGTGAAAAGATTACAAGATTGCAAGATTGCTCAGCAACAAAAATATTTGCCTCTGTAGGTTTCACATCGATCTAAGCAAAAGAGGTTGGTGATTTGAAGAGGGAAATAGGACATTGTGTAAGAGACAAGCTCAGGTCTTCTCCCTTGAGATTACAGGCAATCAACAGGTTTAATCCCTCAAACAAAGGTAGACAACTTTGGTTAGACTAAGTTGGTGAATTATTGCAGATCTGACTGCTGCAGTTGGCAAGCAATCACTGAGAGTTTTTTTCAAAGCATCTTGTACAAAGGGATAATAGAGCTCTTGGGAACAAATAGAAACCTCTCTGTTATGATTGAAAAAGATAGTATAAAAGATAACTAATTTAGAAAGATAATTCTACTTAACGACTGCTTTATAGAATCTTAGTTCGCTAGAGTCAGTTGACCAGTTGTTTCAATTTAGTTCTTTGAATCCATCAGTTGTCCTCAAATATGGTAGAAATAAATGTATGCAATTCTTTAAATCTGTGAAGTAGAAAATAAGAGTTGGAAGTAAGAAATGAGGTTGAGTCACATATATATTTGTGCTGAGAGACTATTTTTAAAAAATTATTTATATTCAAATTAGTTAACGTATAGTGTAATATTGGTTTCAGGAGTAGAATTTGGTGATTCATCACTTATATAGAACACTCAGTGTTAATCTCAACAAGTGCCCTCTTTAATACCCATCACCCATTTAGCTCATCCCTCCCACCCACCTCCTCTCCAACAACCCTCAGTTTGTTCTCTTAACTATAGAGTCTCTTATGGTTTGCCTCTCTCTATGCTTTTATCTTATTTTATTTTTCCCTCCCTTCCCCTATATTCATCTGCTCTGTTTCTTAAATCCCACATAGAAGTGAAATCATATGATATTTGTCTTTGACTGACTTATTTCCTTAGCGTAGTACCTTCTAGTTCCATCCAAGTTGTTGCAAATGGCAAGATTTTATTCTTTTGATGGCTGAGTAGTATTCCATTGTATATATCCACCAGATCTTCTTTATCCATTCATCAGTCGATGGACATTTAGACTTGTTCCATATTTTGGCTATTGTTGATATGCTGTGGTAAACATTGCAGTGCATGTTACCCTTTGAATCATGTGCTGATAGGCTATTATCAAATTTCCTGAGGTACTATCAAAGGTAAACTGATTATGTAGCAATTCAGTGCTTTAGGGAAGTGTAGAAAGAGCTTGGATCATTTATACTTGCAATTCTATTCTGAGGCATGCTTTATCTAAATTAGCCTCAGACAGTTAGCTGGCAATTGATCAAAGTTACTTTTCATTTGCCTGTAGATGCTTTCCTTTCTTGAGAGAGAGGCATATTAAACTGTGCCTAGTGTGTGTATGTGTATGTGTATATATATACTTACTGAGTGTCTACTAGGTCTCTGGCACTGTTCTGGGTGTGGGAAAACACAAGTAAACAAAATGGGAAAAAAGGAAACATCTCTCATGAAGTTTACATTCTAATGAAGGATGCAAAAAATTATACAAAAAGTGTGTTTCTCATATTTTAGAAGGTATTAAGAAGGTTATGAAGATAGTAAAGCAGGAAAGGACAAAAGAAGTTCCAGGTAGGGTTGGAATTTTGTTCAGGCAAGCCGAGAAGATGACATCTGGGGAAAGATTTAAAGGTGAGGGGGGCACCTGGGTGGCTCAGATGGTTAAGCGTCTGCCTTCGGCTCTGGTCATGATCCCAGGGTCCTGGGATGAAGCCCCGCATCGGGCTCCCTCCTGCTTCTCTCCTTCTAGGGCTCCCTCTGCTTGTGCTCACTCTCTTTCTCTGTCAAATAAATAAATAAAATCCTTAAAAAAAAAAGAAAGAAAGATTTAAAGGTGAGGGAGGGAACCCTGTGGATGTGGGAGGGAAGAGGTATCCAGGTAGAGGTAAGTGGAAAAGTCCGAAGAGGGAGAAGAGCCAGGGTATTTGGAGAAAAAGGGAACAAGGGGGAAAATAGTAAGAAATGAATTAAAGAAATGACAGGGGACCATATCATGAGGGCCTTGCAAATCACTGTGAGGATTTTGCTTTTTACTCTAAAATGGGAACTTATTGGAAGATTTTGAGTAGTAGCGTGATATATTTTGATTCACATGTTTAAAGGATCATTTTACCTCTGTTGAGAATAGATTGGAGGTGAGTTGATGGCTGGTTCTGATGAATCTGGTAATAGTGGAGAAAGTGAAAAGTAGTCAAATTCTGGATATATTTAAAAAGTAGAGCCATCAGAATTTGCTGAGGTCATTATGTAGAAAAATTGCCCACTTTAAAAGTAGTATTTTTTTTTCCTTTCTCAGTTCCCATCCACAGACACACTAAGGATGAATCTGCTAAGACAGATTCAGAAGACCATGTTACTTGGCTAAAGAGACTATAACTTGAGGTAGATAATAGTTCAAGAAAACTATATTTCTCAATATTATTGTATTATTATTATATTTATCTCAGAATCTCAGATAAAATGGGATAAAAGGTAAAATGTAAACTGTATTTTCTTTTACTAAGTATGTACTAAATATAATTTTTAATGAGGTGTGAATGAAACATTTAATTTGGTCTTCATGGGTCTGCCTTTGTGTTTACCTAATCATAACAGAATATGTCCATCTTGGAAAATGAAAAGATCAAAGTGTTTCCTCATTTGGCTTCAAAGACAGTAAAAAGAAAACAGGAAAGTAATAAAAGCTGATATTTTTCAAGTTTTGAACTCTGTTACTCTCTCTTACTCAGTGTATTTTCACATTTCACTTTCTTGGTTAGTTTAAACCACTATAATTTATTGTAGTAAATAAGAAATGATGAAAGCATTTTCTTGTAATTATAAAGTAAACAAAAATTTAACTCCACTTCAGAAAAAAACTCTTTTAGGGGACACACACACAAACAAAACACTGATGAGTTAGAATTTCAGTGAATGAGAGAATCACAGCAAAGAGAAGGTGTCTCATGACTTCCTAGTATGGGTGCTAGGAAAATCTGACAGAGACTTTTACGTGAGTTACTAGAAAAAGAGAAAAAGAACAAAATGTCTAGATCAGTGTTTCCTAAACTTCCTTAAGATGTTACTAGTTGTCCTTTGATAAAAGGATTTTTTATCTAAATAAAATGGGATACACTGGGTCGAGCTAAATAGTGAGACCCCTCCTTTCCCTCCCAGACTCCCAGCGTTCTCACTTCTCGGCCTTTATTCACCCTAGAGAGATAGGGTCACATGGAGACATCTTCCACAAGGTGCATGTTCTAAGTGTTTTGGCCATATGAAAATGAGGTTTGTCCATTTAAGGGGTTCTTTATAAATTCTGCTAAACATATGAATTTAAAATATTTTCTAGCATTCTTTCCCTTGTCTTCTCAAATCCCTCTCTATTGTTATTCCCTAAAGTTTCAGAGAAAAATAGTGTCTCATTTAGTCAGGATGACAAGTTCAAGGAAAGAACTCTCTGGGTAAATCAGGAAAACATTGTTCTTTTGCTGCTAATTGGACAGCTCCTGTAGATGCCAACAGCCCCCCCCCCACCCTGAGACTGAAGCTACATTTGCTGGTGAGTGCAGTAGTTTCCTCTCTGGAGAGATAATCTTTGTTAGTTTCACTAAATCTTTAGGCTCTTCAGTCAGAATTGGCTCTGAGGATGAAACAATCAGGCCATCAATTAGATATTTAAACAGAAGTATGACCTACAACATGCAGGCTTAACTTAGCCTCTCTTTTAAAAATCGGTGAATGAATTTTGATGTCTTATTAGGCAGATGAAAAATAAAACAGGAGTCAACGGAGGGTGAATTAAAATTCTCTCTCTGCCACCTAGCAGTTAAATGAGCCTAGCCAGGTAACTTCATTTCTCGGTTCCCTTATCTGCCAAATAGAGCTAATACTCCTGCCTGCCTAGGACTGCTCTGCAGATCCAATATTACCAAGTATAGAAAGCACCTAATTTAACACCTGACACCAGTAGTTGCTTAATAGCTGTTATTAATAAAAAGAGAGGAAGTCAAGTCAGCCTCTACTCCAGTATTTTCAGTAAGTGAACCAGACACAGGCACTTATTCATTATTTGTATTCTGTACTCTACTCTCGAAGCCCTGAGTCCCAGACTGAGATGAGATATTGATTTAGAGTCCACTAAACAATCAAGAGGCAAGAGGCTGAACCGTTGGCCTGATGCAGTGAGAGGCTCTCATTTTCTACAGGAGCTCCAGAGTTCACCTTCTAGGCTGAATCCAATCATTTTTAGAGTTACTTTGAAATCTTAAAGGTTATTTTTAATTTTTGAAAAAAATTTCATTAAAAATAGGTTATGCAATATAATAGGACAGCTGTTTTTTCACTGGCTTCTTTTTTTTTTTTTTTTAAGTCAGGAACAAGTCTTGTAACAACCCAGAAAAATATTGTTCAACATCCCCACCTACTGGTAACTCTACAGAATGATGTATTACAATTACTGAAAGAACTGAACCTCGCTAGTTTTCCAAGAAATACTACTACTAATGACAATGATTAATGTGCACTGAGCGCTTACTTGGTGTTAGAAAGTTTTTCAAGAGTTTTATGATGTGATAAATCACAGAATAATAAAATAGTTTTGGATCGAGTCAGTATACCCTAAGGAAGAAATCATTTTCAACATTATCACCAGGCAAGGGAACAAATCATCGCCCCAGTCCAAAGCAGGATCTTGGGTCCACACAGTCTTAAGTGCAGAGGATGGCAGTGGCCTCCTACATTGCCTCTCTGCCCTAGGTTTTCCCCCAGGCCAGTCCGCTCTGTACTGTGACACTAATTTTCTCATGATGATTAAAGACAAAGGATTTATGTTTCCGAATAAGCTTCAAAAAAAAAAAAAAGGATTTGAAAAGAAAAATTAGCAGAGACTATAGTCTTAAAATGAAGACTTTCAGTTGATGGGGTTGGACCTGTGAGAGAAGAGGATGCAAAGGTGAAGCCCAGAGGCAACGGAGCAGGAAGTATTTGCCTTGTAAAGTTGATTTGACAAAACACAGGATGATGGCAAAGCAGATTCCCTACCCTGACTAGATAAAGTTCTCCTAGGTTGAGGGAAGCTGGGGCAAGGTTGTGATCTAGACAATGAGATCCTGAACCTGAGCCTGAAGCGGGTATTACGAGGATTTAGAGAAGGAAAGAGTGTGTATTTTACAAGTAGAGGATTATAAGTAATTTGTGGTCAGAGAATAGACTGTAGAGATTGCCATAAATCCTTCAACACCTCTTTCTTAGAGAGATGTGATAGGTAATCTGTGTCCCCTCTCCTTGAATTTTGGCTGATTCTGTAACTTCCTTGATCTGTACAATACCACAGAAGTGACCCTATGTCAGTTTTCAGGCCCATCTCTTAAGAAATAGGCAGTTTCCACTTTCTGATTCTTGGAACAGTCAGGGAATCTGGCAGCTCTATGTAAAAATCCAGTAGTCCCAATCCTCCACGTGGTGAGGCTATGTATAGGTACTCCAGCTGACAGTCTGAGCCCAGTTGTCCAAAATGCTAGACATATGAGTGAAGAAGCCATCTTGAACTCTCCAGAACAGCCCTTCCATCAGCAAAATACCACTGAATGATCTCAGTTGATGCCACATGGAACAGAAGAACTACCCAGATGAGACTTGCCTGAATTTTTGACTCATAAAATCAAGAGATATAATAAAATGGTGGTCGTTTTATAAGACTCTTTTTGAGGTAAATTATTAGCCAGCAATAGATAACCAGAACATTCCCCTGCAGCCCATCCTCAACACAGAAGCCAGAGGGAACACTGAAATACAAGTCAGATCCTGTCCCTTCTCTGCCCACAACTCAGCAATGGGTAAAACCCAAAGTTCTTGCAGTGATCTTCCAGGCATTACATGATCCAGTCCCTGTTACTTTTCTAACTTCTCTCTCTGCTTCCGTCCCTCTTGCTCATTCACCTCCGGCCACACCGGCCTTTGGCTGTCCTGAAAAACAGTTCTGCATGTTCCTGCTAATGTCTCTAGCAGTTCCCCCTGCCCGGAACACTGTCCCTCCACATGGTCACTTGGCTAACTATCTCTTCTCCCTTATGTATTTGCTCAAATGTCACCATCTCAATGAAGCCTAGCCTGCTCACCTTTTTAATGTTATTAATTATCTTTATCCTGCTCCCATATTCCTAACACCCACAGCACTCTTGATCCCACTTATCTGGTACTATTTTGACTTTTGCCCATATTTACATGCTTTTAACCTATTACACAACTTGTTTACTCATGATTTTATTAAATTGTCTATCTTCTTGGCTGGAATAGAAACTCCTTAAAGACAAGATCTTTTTCTGTTTTTTTCACTGATGAATCCCAAGTGCCCAGCACATGTAAATACTCAGTAAATATTTGTTAATTATTAGAGTAGATGAGTTTACTTTGAACTAATAAGGTTACATACATTCTCTACCTCTGAGAACTTATGGGGCCTCCAGAAGTAAGTTTAGTTTAGTTTTGGAAAGAAAAGTATGTTAAACCTTAGCTCACCCAAATTTTCTGAATGTGCAGACATCTTCTCTACTGTATTTTTTGGAGCCAAAGACAGTAAGCAAGGCTTTAATCCTGACAACAAATAGTTTTCCAATTAGAAAACAATCACCATCATTGTTGTCATCATCACCTTTGTGACTGCTGGCAAACCCAAATTGCAAATCAGTTTTACCAATGTGATTCCTTTTGTGAGACAATAGGCAAAACAGTGCCTCAACTGTTTATTTTTTTCTCTAATGGTTTCCCCCTTATGAGCCCAGTTAAATCCCATCTCTCCTTGTTTGCTGAGTGCTTTTACCTGAACGGGTGCTGAATTACATCAAATTCCTTTTCTGTGTTTATTGAGATGTTTGCTTTTCTTTATTCTGTTAAGGTAGTGAACTATATTGATTGATTTTAGAATGTCAAAGTATGCTTGCATTCCCAGGATAAAAGCTCTTTTTCATAATGGATCATCCTTACAATATCTTGTTGGATTCAATTTTTCTTTTCTTTTTTTTTTAAAGATTTTATTTATTTATTTGACACAGAGAGAGAGAGAGATTACAAGTATGCAGAGAGGCAGGCAGAGAGAGAGGAGGAAGCAGGCTCCCCGCCGAGCAGGGAGCCTGATGCGGGCCTCGATCCCAGGACGCTGAGATCATGACCTGAGCCGAAAGCAGAGGCTTTAACCTACTGAGTCACCCAGGCGCCCGGATTCAATTTTTCTGAGAATTTTTATGTAATGTCTTTGTCAGCTTTTGGTAGTGCGGTTTTGCTGAACTTATAAAATGAATTGGAAAGTATTTCCTCCTCTATTTTTGTGAAAATTTGTGTGAGTGACATTATTTTTTCCTTAAATATTTGATAGGAAACCCTAATGAAACCATTCAGAGCTGTAGTTTTATTTATGGAAAAGGTTTTGATTTTGATTTCAATTTTTAAAAATAGAATAAAGCTATTCTGACTTTCCATTACTTGTTGAATCAGCGTTAATGAGTTGTGTTTTGGAAAAAAATTGTCCATTTTGTCTAGATTTTAAAATTTATTGGTCAAATATTTTTCATAACTATTTCCTTTTGCTATATCCAGGATCCATAGTAATATCTCTTTTATACTTGAGAGTGGTCATTTGCATTTTATCTCACTCTTTAAAAAATTATTCCTGTCAGGGGTTTATAAATTTTGCTCATCTTTTCAAAGATTCAACTTTTTGAATATTCTTTAATGTTTGTTTTGTATTGAAATGATTTTTCCTCATATTTTTATTATGCCTTTCCTTCCACTTACTTGGTTTGAATTTGCTTCTCTTTTGCTAACTTCTTGAGATGGAATCTTAGATCACTAATTTTAAACCCTTTTTTTCTTTACTAGTGTACTCATATAAAGCTATACATTTTCCTGTAAGTACTGCGATAGCTGAATCTCACCAATTTTTGTTCAAAATCAAATTTTGATAGCTTATGTTTTTATTATCATTTAGTTAAAGGATATTTTTTCTCTTGTGATTTTTCCCCCCTTTGACCCATGTGTTACTTAGGAATGTATTATTTCCAAATATGTGAGGATTTTCTAGGTATCTTTCTGTTGCTGATTTCTAATTTAATTCCATTCAAAACAAGCTCTGTAAGATTTCAACCTTTTGAAATACAATATTTGTTTCTTAATAGTTTAGTATACATGGTAAATGTCCCACATACTCTTGAAAAGAATGTGTGTATAATTGTTGGGTTTGTAAATATCAATTAGATCAAGTTGCCTGATAGTTTTGTTCAGATCTTATATATCCTTACTAGTTTTTTGTCTACTTAATTCTACTAATTATTAAGAGATAAATGCCAAAATCTCTATCATCATGGACTTTCTATTTCTTCCTTTAGTTCTCTCAATTTTTACTTCACAAGTTTTGAAGTTTTGTTATTAGATGCGTACATATTAAGGTCTTAAAGAATTTCCCGTCATCAATGTGCAATGTCTTGATCTCTGATAATGTTCCTTGTTGTGAATTCTACTTTGTTTTGTGCTAATATAATCATGATATTTTGCATAGAAATTTCTCAAGAGTTATTTACTATTTCTTAAAATTGCATTACCAATGGCAATACCTCTTATATACTTTAGTGACCAAAAAAGCTCTCTGCATGTATTTCTCTTCCATTATGGTAATTCTATGTTTAGATGTAAACATCAAGTTTCTTAATAAAGTGTTTAGCATTGTCATGCCTGAGTATGTATCTATTGAAATGCTTATTATTTATTATTAATAATCTTCCTTTAGTTTATTCTTTATATTGAGCCAGTACATTATAATGAGTAAATACTTGTATATAGTTTACTGTAACTTTCTTTTGGTATAGTAAAGAGAATACTATGAAACATTTGCTATAAAATGGGAGCTAGGGTGGGGATGTGGGTTGGTAGGGCTGACAACCACTGGTCCAGGCATGTATGAGACAGACCTGGCCCTTGTGTTTGTGGGAGGGTCCAAGAAGCTTGGCCTTGTAATGATTAAGATATGAACCTTTAAATCAAGCAGGGCTGGGTTCATTTCTCTTTCCTCACTTACTAATCATGAGATATTGGACAAGTCACTTCCATTTTTGAGTCTCAGTTTCTACATCTGTAAAAAAAGCCATATTCACACCTACCTCATAGAATCAGGGAAGATAAAATGACATAAAGTATAAAGTACTTAATATATTGCCCAGCATATAACGTGTTTGGTATATGGTATGTTATTATTGAAACTCAATAATAAGTTAAGGCATTCTTACAATAAAATTTATGAGCAAAGTGTTATATACTATTAATAATATAGATTTTGATAAATATTCCACATTTATTCTCTCATGCCCAAGAAACTTGTTCCTCTATTCTGCTCATAGGATTCAATGTACTATTAATCTACCATGTGTTTTTCCCATTTGTGCCAAATTCTACTCCTTTCAGTTTATCTTGATTATTTCCTTTGGGTCTTGAATCTGGATTCAAATATATCTTGATTATTTCCTTTGGGTCTTGAATCTGGATTCAAATATATCAACACTTAGGTTTTTTTTGTTGTTTGTTTGTTTGTTTGTTTTGTTTTGTTTTTTTCCATTTCCCTTTGTCTCGTTCTCCATATTCTTATTGGGGTTTCTTATTTCCTTGCTGGACTTCAGGACTGTACACAGGTGAATGTGAGTTCAGGTCTCTTTGGATGTCATTAATCTGTTATGCAGAGATGGTTTGCTCGATGAAACTAAGAAGCCTGTTTACTCAGCAAGCCTGGATGTATTCTTCTCTCTCCACAAGAGTGAAAGTGCCTCCCTGACAGAGAGGGAGTTCCATTTCCTGCAGGGTTTTCCACAGTTAACACTACGGAGAATACATCATGACTATACTCACTGAATGAAGTAGTGAAGATATTATTCATATCTTTCCATTCTCTGGTGCAGTGAATCTTAATAAGACATTGGAAGGTAGTGAGTTTTTTTTTTTTAATCACTTTATAATCTTAATTTCGAAGTTAAACCCAGGGGTGCCTGGGTGGCTCAGTTGGTTAAGCATTTGTCTTCGGCTCAGGTCATGATCTCAGTGTCCTGAAATCAAGCCCCACCTTGGGCTCCCTGCTCAGTGGGGCGTCTGCTTCTCCCTCTGACTCTCCCTCTGTGCTCTCTCCCAAATAAATTAATAAAATCTTTAAAAAATTAAAAAAATAGTTAAACCCAGAATTTCATTATCTATGACATGCATTCATATTTCCACAAATTTTCATGAGTACCAGTTTTTCTAGCTTAATGTTTGGATTCATTCACATCAAAGTGGATGAAGAAACAATTGGAAGTCTAACATATACCATATGTTGGCACTGTGGAATTACTTTTTCTCTCCATAGGTTTGTAATTACCAATACACTTGAATAGGGTCAAAACAGAAATCATCCTTACCATGACCCTGACTCAGCTAAAATTCTTCTTTTTACCTTAATCACTTCCTGTCTCAACCAATGCAATTTCCTTTTTTTTATAGTCGTCTTCAATTTTCCTATTTCTAACTCTAAGTGAATTCTGAAGGCAGCTGGCAATCCATAGATTATTTAATGGAAACACTGTAGGAGAATTTTCCATTAGTCTAATTTTCCTTATGTGGTCCACTAGCAAGTCATATAATGGCCTTGATAATTGCCTTACTATCTCTGGAGGGATCAATTAACTTTTATGTCTCTCATGTCTCCCTTCAAAATTAACTCATAGTTAGAAACAGATCATCAACCACCTTTTTGATGTGATTTAGGTTAAAAATTAGTAGTTTCAATGGCTATGCTGTAAGGATGAAGTGGCTATTTATTCAGTTCATAAAACTGAAGCTTAGTTCACAATACTGTCAGTTGGTGAATAGGCTTAATATGCAACTTGGTTTTACATCTGATTTTCAGTTGCCCTACTTGTCAGTGAGTTAGGTTTCTGGAAATAGGAGTAAACAGAAATTACAAGTAGATCAACCCAAAATGTGTGATCATTATTTGCTTTCCATGTTAATGTAAATGTTACTATCGTTTGCTTTTAGTACTATGTGCCATTTAATTTTTTTAAGCTGATGTATTATTTTCAAAGTTACATATTCTGATTTATTTTGATGCACCCAATTAATGTTGAAAGATATAATGTTGAACTAAAATTCAACCTAGTTTGACATGTATATATGGAAACTCTAATTTTTAGTACTACATAATTTAAGAAAATGATCAGTAAGCATTTTTATTTGAAATATTAATCATTTGATGTTTTTATCTATTTTTGGTTTTATAGAAGTTAATATCAAAGCTGTTTTTTGACTTTTTTAAATCTCCTATTGATTTCTTCTCATCTTTATTCATTTTTTTAACCTGAAATATGTGATTTTTTTTAAGATGCCAACATGCAAATAATTTTCATCTAAGAATAAAAACAAGTCCAACGCCTTTCTATATATTTTGTACTTTCTTATTTTATATTTTGTATTTGTATTATATATATTTTATAATTTATATATATTTATTAAAGATATATTAATATCAAATTATTTAATTATTAAATATTAATATGTATTTATTTAAAATATATAATTTGTAATTTATAAAATATATACATGTTTTATGTAAAATAATAAAAATTCTCTTGAAATTTCACTTCATATCATAGATGGCTAATTGAAAAGACAAGATATGTAAATTATACATGCTTTCTAATACAACAATTAAATTATTTCATTCAAATGTAAATAACATAGAGTAATCAAGAAAAATGTTGTATGTGTAATGTCATGTCCACTTAATAGTATTCCATAACTGACTGTGGAAATGGGGAAACTCTCCCATGTCCTTTACAAGGAGCTGGAAAATGGCCCAGCAGTATCCTGGTATTAGCCTTCCTATTCTTTGAAGTAGAGAAGATAAAGCCAGTGCTAGACATTGCTGAGAGCATGCAGTGATGAACACTAACAGGGTGATGGATCTTCCTGGAGCATTTTCCCAACAGGGTGCCTGCACTGAGATGGCATTGATCCCCTGTCTCTTGCAATGTTCAGAATCTCTGGTCGGCTTCCCTCTTCCTAGGAGCAGACTCATGTGTTTACCCCAATGTGCTGTATAGAATATTGCCATTTTCTACATGAGCCGTGGTATGAAAAACCAGGAAAGCACCACTGAGGCTACTGGGAGATTGTGATCACCTTCTCATTTCTTAGCCTGCCCACTTCACTCTCCCCTCCTCCATCCTTTCACTCTCTCCTCCACACTGCTTTTCTGAATGAGCCATAACCTGCCTGAAAGCATCCTCTATTACCTCTCTAAGATTTTAGACTATGACTTAGGCTGGGACACATTATCCTTCCTCGTGTCTTCTGAAGGCCAATTTCTTTGTCTTAATGTGATAAATTTATAATATATGATACTATATGGATGAAATCCATTTTATGCAGTGATTCCCTGGTTCTAAGTGTGTATCTGCATATTTCACATATATTTTGGATAATGCTGATGCCTATGGTCCAACTTCAGGAAGGACCATCTTAATCCTTGTGTTAGATATAACCAAGTACCTTTGCTCTTGACCTAATTTATTATGACATTCTCTCAGTTATCCTCTACTGGCACCCAAAAACAGTAAGTTATGGAAAGAGTAGCAGTTACTCAGCAACTCCAGTTGACAATTGTTCAGTAAAGATGATGCGTTGAGTTCAGAAGCTTTCAGACAGAGTGAGGGGTGAGGAATAAATGCATTGCACACACAGTCTTAGAACCACAGCCTGGGGGTGCCTGGGTGGCTCAGTTGTTAAGCGTCTGCCTTCAGCTCAGGTCATGATCCCAGGGTCCTGGGATTGAGCCCAGCATCGGGCTCCCTGCTCAGCTCCCTCTCTCGCTGTGTTTCTCTCTGTCAAATAAATAAATAAAATCTTAAAAAAAAAAAAAAAGAACCACAGCCTGGAGTTAGTAAGCATATTTATCTATTCTGCTCAGCGACAAGTTATAGAATTAATGATTTAAACAAAACTAATCTTGTGTAGCTTGAGGAAATTACATGAGTTCTGCAAAGAGTTATTGATTTCAATATTGTATTTAAAAAGTAATGCATTCATCAAAATTACTAATAATTTTAATTATTATATACATAAAAATGATTGCAATCAGCATCTTCACATGTCTCTTATATAAAATTCAAAAATTTGGAAGGCTGAAGAAAAAAATAAAAGCCACAATCTTCAATATCCTTCGAACAGGGATTCTAAGTAAAGGAACCATTTAGAGTGTATTTCACAACTAAGGAATGATATGCAGAAGTCCACTGAGAAGAAAAAGAAGTTTGGAAACAGCTATTGATTACAAATTTATGAGAAATCATGTATACTGCCTTAAATTTTAGATCACCTAGTTTCTTCTATATTATCCATGACAATAGGTAGAACATGATTAAAACTTTATGCTTTCAATATGTCTTTTAATTTCAATTATTTGCCCTGTTACGATAGGAATATTAAGGCTGAAAAGCATTCTGGTCTTGCCCAGTGATTTCTCCCAAGTGAACACTGCTATGACATGAAACAGTTTATTGTCTTCCTCTTGTAGACTACACATTATGTTTTGAAACTAAATGCTTGATAAACTAGCCTATCTTATTATATAACTTATTATTTGGAATTATGGGCACCCCAGCCCCAAGGCCACTAGGAAAATATGTGATAACTGCTGTAACTAAAAAATTCAAAAATAAAGTTGAGTTTGTTTAACCTTAAATGTGCTTAATTTATTTAGAGGGTTGAGGCTTCACACGCCCATAACGTGTATCTCTGCATGATACTTTGTTCTGAAGAAACAACTGCACAATTCTTTGTGTTTGGGAGAAAAAGTATGCCTGTGAAAATTATATACTCCCTATAGTACAAAACTTTAAGGAACTATTTTAAAGTGTACTGGGACACCCCAAGTTGTTTCTATCCAAAATGGCATGTGTGTATGTATCTCTCTCTCTATGTGTATAGCCACTTGTGTGAATTCCTAAAATCAAATAGAAAATAAGTACATACAATCCACATGTATACAGACGTATAAGGTAACAATTATTTTTCATTTGGTGTTTTTGTGAATATTATTTCATTTGATCTTTATATGAACCCTTTGAAGTAAGTTTAATTATTAAAAACTCCCCTCACCTTTGAGTTCTATTCTTCCTTATCTAAAAAAACAAATGCAAACAAAAAAACACCATGAAAACCAAACAAAATCACTGCACACTCACTCTTCAGATTGTTTTTTCCACTAGCTACAGCTACTCCTAAGTCTCTAAAGTTCAACCAACTTTTTGTGGCATTCAAGGCGATAAACTATCAGCTAATCCATTACTGTATCGGTTAGTTTTTGCTGTGTAACAAACCACCCCCAATTTTAGTGGCTTGAAACCACAGTTATTTTTTGGTGCACAGTTCTGTGGGCCAGCAATTTGGGCTGAGCTTAATCCTAGGCCTCACTCATGACACTGCACTCAGCTGGCAAGTTAGCCAGAGGCTGGTTATTTTAGTATGGCTTCATTTACATCACTCACATGTCTTGTAGTTGGTTCTAGTTATTGGTTAATTCTGGCTGGCAGCTAGGGTAAGGGGTATGACATGTTTCTAGCAAGCTATTATGGGCTTGGCCACATGGTGATGGTCTCAGAGTTTTCAGCATCAGTGAGAGAAGGGAAACCCCAACACATAAAAGCTTTTTAAGCCACTGCTTGATGATGTCTGCTAATGACCAAGTTCAGAATCAACATAAGATGGGATTACCCAATGGCATAAATGAAGGATCCGTGAATCAATGGAGGGGCCAATGCCCCCCAAATTTGTCACAATCACTACGTATCAATCCTTATTTTGTTGTTGAATCACCTCTTTTTTCTTCCTTCACTGCCACTGTCCTATGCCAAGCCTTTGTTTTGTTTTATCTCATGGTCTTCCTAACTTTCCTCCCTCACAATCCACTTATTCTTTATCCTTTCTTCCTAAAACCCCTCAATGACGTGTTATTATTAGTTACAATGTGTATATTTGTTAGCTTGAACAAGGCCCTCAAGATCTGATCTCAACTCATGATCATGTCTCATGATGTTCCTTATCTTCCAACTGCACCCACCCTACTGATTCCTCCAACCAGCCATGTCTTTCTTGCCTCTGTGCCTGTGTACATTCTGTTTCTTCTGTCTTCCACCTGCGATTGCATACCAGCCCTTCAAGACTAGTTCAAATGTTATATTCTCTATGAAACTTTGTGCCTTCTTGGACCAAGGCTGCCCTTGGCCTGAGCTGGTCATTCTTGCCTCTGTGCTCTTTAAGCACTTTGTGCTTACCACCATTTTAATATTTATCATGTTGTATTCTAACATATCTTCCTTTTCCACTAGACTGAGAGTACTGAATGGGGAAAAATCATGCCTTACTTATTTTTGAATCCCTAGATCAGAATAAATTATTTTTGGTTGAATGAAGGAGAAGATGAAGGGTTGCCACGACTTTCCATTCATTTTTATAACAAATATTTGGTAGACATCCACTATGTATCAGTTGTTATTTAACATATACATCTAATATTTAATTTGATTAGCAAGTCATATTTTTGCTATTTATTATACTTATTATAAAATATACAGTACATAATACAATTTAAGAAGTTCTCAAATACACATAAAGCAGCACATAACTTAGTTTTGTATACAGACTAACTTAGCCTATTTTCTTTCTTCACTGTTGCAAGCATATAATTAGTTTTATATTAATCTAAAGAAGATCATTAGACTATCTTTTAATTGGAAATGGAGAGAGAGCTAAGTGATTATTTATACGTGAAGGATAAAGTTTACTGGAGATACTGGTTGTAACTTTCCATAAAAAAAATAGGGTGACTTTAATTTAATTAGAGAAGTGAATATTGAAATATTTTAAATGTGTTCTCTCCATTTTTAACAGTAGCATTGTAGTAAAAACATATTTCTTTGGCTTTAACATATTTTATGTATGCATATGCTCCCTAAAATTATGTAAATATCTTTTTTTATAAACAAGCATAGGTCAGTTTTTACTAAAGATAAAAAAGCTTACTCCACTTTTAAAAAATTTTATTTTGAAGCAATTTTAATCTAGAGAAAAGCTATGAGTGTAATGTAACAAGCACCCATGTACTCTCTCTTCTTCCATTTCTATTTTCCTAAATAACACATAGAACAACAAATAAACATACTTGCCTCAGTCACTCAGTAAGATTTACAGTATGGTGAGTTAGAAATCAAGAAGAGCATCTTCCCACAGCCTTGAGGAAAATCTGATGAAATGTCTAGACACTGGACTGGGTTTCAGCAGCTCTCAATAGAGACACTTGTGATTCAGGGCTGAGTTAGTAGCTCTGGGGCCTAGTTCAGGCTGAAATCCCCATTCTGAGCTTGAGACACATGTCTCTTTTTGGAATGATGCTGGTAAAAGGGGTAGCTGTTATTCATGAGTTGACTGTCTGGTAACATTGTGTTTGGCAATGACTGTAGTGAGTTCTGGGGCAGGGTCAGAGCCACTAGCTGAGAAATTATTTTACATGGAAAGTTGTTATTTTCCTTGATAGCTCCTAAAGACAGCAATCTGGGGAATAACTTTTCTGTTCTATGCAAGATCTGCCCACTAGTCCCCAGGAAGTGCTGATTCTTCCTTTAAGTCACCTCAGTGCCTGCCACTCACTGCATTTCCAGCCTGACATTCCCTTTCCTGGCCCTGACCACTGCCCAGATGTCAGGTGGCTGTAGCTGCCCAGAAAGACCCTTTCCTGGATTTTCTCCAAATTAATTTACCTTTTACATTGATCTGGAGTTCTGGAAAAAATGATTCTGCCCATACAGAGACTGAAGCCATCAGCTCTGTCTCCTAACTTCTAACCAACTGGATGAATTTCATCTTTCTTTCTTTTTTTTTATTTTACTGACTCCTTCAGTCTTTTCAGTCATTTCTTAACCTTTTCTCTCCCTTCTCCTCTTCATCCTCCAGTTCCTACTGTTTCCTTCTCATACTATATGCAATAAATCCAAAAGAGAGGAAGAGAAAATTAAATTAACATGGCACAACCAAGTTTGAAGGAGGGAATGAGACTTGAAAAATGAATCAAGATATAATTCATTGAAATTTACAGGACAATTACAAAAGTAATGACTACTAGTTTAAGAATAAGCCTGTGAAGTTTGTCTAAACTAGTGATTTTTATCTGGTAAGAATGTAGCAGATTCTTAAGTATTTCTTTATAACCCCACTTTGCTTATTAAAAACTTTTTCTTTATTTAGATAATATGTGCCATTTTGACTATTTTGAAGTGTAAGCTTCAGTGGTTTTTAGCATCTTCACAATGTCATGCAACCATCACCTCTCATTCCAGAACATTTTCATTACCCAAAGAAGAAACTCCATATTTGTTAAGCAGTCACTCTCTATCACCCTCTCCCTCCAGCCCCTGGAAATCACTGATCTACTTTCTGTTTCTGTGGATTTGCTTATTCTGGACATTTCCCATAAATAGAATCAAACACGATGTGGCCTTTTATATTTGACTTTATTTATGTAGCATGTTTTTAAGCTGCATTCATATAATGGCATGTCTCAGTGCCTCGTCATTTTTTATGGCTGAATAATATTCCTTCTTATGGATATGTCAAACTGTATTGATCTGTTCAGCAGTTGATGGGCATTTGGGTTGTATCTACCCTGACTATGATGCCTAACCCTTCTACAAACATTTGCATACAAGCTTTTCATATGTTTTCCATTCTCTTGAGCATAAACCTAGGAGTGGAATTCCTGGGTCATCTGGGAGCACTGTTTAACTTTTGGAGGAACTGCCAAACTCTTTTCTACAGGGGCTGCACCAGTTCACATTCCCACCAGCACCGAGGCAGGGTTCTTTTTTCTCCCCATCCTCACCAACATTTATTTTCTTTCTTAAAAAAGTATGGCTATTCTAATCCTAGTGGGAGTGAGGGGTTCTCACTGTGAGTTTGATTTGCATTTCTCTAAAGTCAATGATATTGAGCATCTTTTCCTGGGCTTATTGGTTGTTTGTACATCTTCTTTGGAGAAATGTCTATTCAAATCTTTTACCCATTTCTAAGTTGGGCTATTATCTTTGATTATCAAATTGTAAGAATTCTTTGTATGTTCTGGGTACTACATTCTTATTAGATGATTTTCGACTATTCTGCCAATCTGTATGTTGTCTTTTCGCTCTCTTGATAGTGTACTTTGATGCACGTATTTTAATGGAGTTCGGTTTGTCTATTCTTTCCTTTGTTGCCTCTGCTTTTGGTGTCATATTTAAGAAATATTTGCTTAATGCAGGCAATGAAGATTTATATCTAGGTTTTCTTTAAGAGTTGTACAGATTTAGCTCTTATATTTAAGTCTTTTATCTGTTTTGTTGTCATATTTGTATGTAGCGTGAAGGAGAGTTTCCAATTCATGTGGGAAAGTGTTTCTCTTGCATGTGGATATCTGATTGTTTGAGCAACATTTCTTAAAGTTTATTCTTCCTCCATTGAAGGGTCTTGGTTGTCTTTGTCAAAATCAGTGTTTGCTTCATGTATTTTTGGGCTCTGTTGTTAGTTCATAACTATCTTTAATTTTATTTGAAAGCAGCAGTTACATGAAATTTATTGCCAGAAGGCAGAATAAGAAGTATTTTCTATATCTAAGAAGTAATCTTGATGAAAAGAAGAAAACTTAGAGGAGACATGTGCTTTCACAGAAGGAAGTTTCATAGTATATGATCCCTTCAGATCATACTAAGCCCAAGAATAGTCTAGGAAAGGAGGAAGATGTTTTTCAGAATCATTTTGGAATGAAAGAGAAAAATTTCTTTCCTTGCCTATGAGCACTAAAAGAGATCTAACGTTTCAGAATGAAATATTAGATACCTTTTATGAGAGTTTACTGTTTCAGACACTGTATTAGGTTTGTCTTTATAATATTTCTTTTAATTCTTACATAAGCTCTATAATGTGATGTCTCTGTCAGCAGAACTTGAGTGAAGTAGTCATCTACAAGTGATTCTTAAAGAAATATTTCCAGGAGAACCAGGTAAAGGAGTAGAGGTAGCAAGACAGTGAACAGGAGGAAACCAAACGAGGATGGGATTTTAGGAATAGTCCAGCCGGAGATGCTTCAGCCCAGTTCCACAAGGGAGCTCTGAGTTGTAAATTGCAACTCCGATTTATCTACCAGGAGGTCAAAGAACTAGGCTTTCACTCTCCCTAATCACCAGTCATTGGCTAAGGGATACCCGTGGCATGTGCAGACACTGAGGCTCTTGGGCGCTCTCTCTGCAATGGTAGTCTGGTAACCAAGGGCTGTCCCTGCTCTCAGGTGGTGGTGGAGTTGGTGACTGAAAACAAAAGGCATTGGAAACTGGGGAAAGGGCGCTCAGAAAATTTAGAAGGAAACAAAGGTTAAGTACCCAAAGTCACAAAGAGAATGAGTGCAAATGTGTGTGACTCAAAATTCCTTTTCTTTCCCCTTTAATGTGGTGCTTCAAGTCACAAAGACACTGTCATTGGGAACTTCAAAGAATCTCCTGTTTCAGATATCATTATACCCTTTTCTTAAAACTGAATAAACTTCTTTAGATTTTTTTAACTTGGGATCTGTCAAATTGTATACAGAATTTTGTATTTATATATAATATGTGAGTGTATTCATGGGCTTCTTTTCCCCCTCTGGGGAGAGTTTATGGTTTACATAAGTTTCATAAAGGGAATTTAAAAAACAAAATGTTAAGAATCACTATTTAAGAGATCATTCTCCATGTTTACCTATTTTCCTACCTAAAATCGTATGGCTTGTTTATCATTACATCCTTAAAACATTGGTCTCATGAGCTTAAATTAATTACAATAATTACAAATAAAAATTTAGGATAATGACACTCCCCTCCCTCCTTTTAAGCACTGTTTTCACTTGCTCTTATAAGTTTGAGAAGAATTGGCATTAATTCTTTTTTAAGATTTAGTGTAACTCACCAGTGAAACCTTTTGTCCTAGGCTTTTTTATGTGGAAGTTTTTTTGTTTGTTTAAGATTTTATTTATTTATTTGAGAGAGAAAGAAAGAGAGGGCACGAGTTGGGGCGGGTTGTTCAGAGGGAGAAGCAGACTCTCCACTGAGCAGGGAACCCAAAATGGGGCTTGGGCTTAAGCGGCTAGATCCCAGGACCCTGGGATCACAACCTGAGCCAAAGGCAGATGCTTAGCAGACTGGTCCACCCAGGCGCCCCATGTGCAAATTTTTGATTACTGATTCAATTTCTTTACTTGTTATAGATATATTTAACTTATATTTCTGACTAGGAGCACAAAGAGTTTGGTTTGTGTTCCCATTGTTCAATTCAACTGGATAATTGCCAGATAATCATTTAGTGTCTGTATGAGTTACACACACCTACACCCAAACACACACAATTAGCCTGGATAGTAAGTGGTCAGTATTTTTAAAAATTCAAAAAGAATTCCCAATAATTTCCCTGAATATTTTTTCTGATTATGTGATATAAGTAATAGAGTCTTTTTTGTACACATAATTAATCACTAGAAGTTTTACAAAATGAGCCTGAGAGTGTCTCTATAAAGGGGGAACATTCTAAACTTGTAGACTAAGCTCCATGGACAGAAAGTTCTGGGGCTTTGGGGGGACTGGGTGGAGGAGACTGATAGACAAATTCTCCCTGGGGTGGGGAGGGGAGGGTGGATAGCCTCCGACCTTTGACCTTTGGGTGCATGGATGGCCAGGTGGCCCCAGCCTGGACCCAGCTGCTGGAGGTACCAGGTAGGGAGAAAACATTTGACAGCAAAGTGATGCCTTTCCCAACAAGTGATCCTAAAAACAAGGTAATGTTCAAATATATCCATAATCTCAGCTGCTTAAGCAGGATATTGCTCTTAGATTATATTACTCCTCCTTATAATTCACCCTTCAGCCATCCATCACCATGAGTCCCATTTAGTTTTTCCTAAGTAAAATTTTGATGTAGTTTAATATTAAATTCAAGTTCAGGGATGATTTATCTTTCTAATGCTCCACAAGTAGATGGTAGGTTG
This sequence comes from Ailurus styani, assembly GCA_002007465.1. Taxonomy (NCBI): domain Eukaryota; kingdom Metazoa; phylum Chordata; class Mammalia; order Carnivora; family Ailuridae; genus Ailurus; species Ailurus styani. The sequence goes on from LNAC01000060.1 coordinate 184,930, forward strand.
TTGGTTGTGGTGAGGCAAAGTGAACCAAAGCAGAGTCCTTGCTTTTCTGGGGAGCACTGGGTGTACAGTAAGCAAAGGACATATTTTTCAAAAGAACAGAAGATGGAAGGAATGAGAGATTATGTGGCAGTCAGGCAACGCAGACCCCAACTATCTACTGATTTCTCCTTCTTAAGAGCACAAGTTATCTTTTTTTTTTTTTAAGATTCTATTTATTTGAGAGAGAGAGAGAGAGCGTGAGAGGGGAGAAGGTCAGAGAGAGAAGCAGACTCCCCATGGAGCTGGAAGCCCGATGCGGGACTCCATCCCGGGACTCCGGGATCATGACCTGAGCTGAAGGCAGTTGCTCAACCAACGGAGCCACCCAGGAGCCCCAAATTATCTTTTTTTTTTTTTTTTTTTTTTACCCCACTTGGCTCTCTTGTCATTTTGGATTGGAAATGAAATAGGGCGGTTTCATCCTTCAACTCAACAAACATCCATTGCAGTACCCTTAGGTATAATAGATGAGGAATTGTCAGGGATGCTTTAAGTCACAAAATACTGCAGGGAGCAAATGAATCCTCGAAAGAGGCGAGGACTGGGATTCTGAGCCTTTGTACACCTAAGAGCAGGGCAGTCTGGACACGCGGTGGTGCGATGGCGTCTGTCTCCAAGTGCCTGAGCCTTCACCAACTCCTAAAATTAATCCGAGAAAAAACAAACCAGGCTCCGGGTTGCAAAGACGGAGCGCTGCTCTAGGTCCTCCTCTGCCTGGCTTCGCAGAATCCAGGTTCCCCGGCCAGGGCCTCGTTTGTGTCTGAAGAGACTAGGGATGGGGACAGCAGCAGCCGCTCTTCCTTCGGACAAAAGAGTGGGGATTTCTCGGATCTTTCTGGGAGCTCTGGGTGTGAAAAGTGTCCTCCGGGCCAGCGCAAGATGTGAGAAAGGGAAGAAAGAAGGGGTAAGATGTGGCGAGACGGGCGCAGGTGGGGAAGTGAGTTCCGAGTTGAGCATCGCCGGGACCTCCGACAGGTGGAGAAAGGCAGTCCCGCCTCGGCCCATCCGGTTCCCAGGTCTGAGCCGTACCTGGGCACTGCCTGCCTTCTCCGCGACGCCGGGGGGCCGGGGAGCCCGCGGCCTCCGCCCCCGCCCCTGCGGCCGCAGGTC
>LNAC01000060.1:186107-197344 GCA_002007465.1 Ailurus styani
GGCCAAGGTGCCGGGGCTGGAAGACGCCTTCCTGCAGGCTCAGCCTTCGCCCCAAGTTTCCCCTGAGGCCCAGGAGGAGTGCTGCGTGCAGCTCTTGGGCAAGGGCTTGCTCATTTACCCGGAGGAAAGGGTGTACCTGGCGGCCGAGGCGCAGCCCGGGGGCGCGCTGGGCAGCGCGGGGCAAGGGGAAGACCCGGAGCTGCCGGTGGGAGTTAAATCAGGTGAGTGCTCTGCCCCCGCGGGAGAATTCTAAGAAGGGCATCCAATAATAAAGGTAAACACACCGCGAACATAGCACTTATGTACAATGCTCAAGTCCAGATCTTTGTATTTTCCCCAGGAAAATGTTTGTCAACCAGAAATTAACTCTAAGGGATTTTGCACAGGTCTCCTCTCCCCCCCCCCCCCCCAGACCACCCCGTTTGACGCCAGGATACATTTAGAGACTACTTAATTGATTTTACATTTTGATTTTCTTTATCATCCTTTCAACTTGCGATCAGAAATGCATTTGAGCAATGGTAACTTTTCCTCTGAAGAAGAGGATGGAGAGAGTCACGACAGCAAAACCAAAGCAGCCGATCTTCATCTCTCTCAGAAAAAAACCATCACGCAGATGATGAAGGATAAAAAGAAGCAGACGCAGCTCACCCTGCAGTGGTAAGACTCCCAAGAGGTACCTTTCAGCACCTGTTGAGTCTTAAAAGTCAGTATCTTTAAAAAAAAAAAAAAAAGTATCTTCAGAATCTGCTTTTCTCAATTTGCTTCTCCCTCAAACTTTTTTGGGGGAAGTTTAAAATACCAATAGGAAATTTATATAATCTATCCTTTTTTTTCCTTTTTTTACTGAATATTTGGTATGGAGACATATTCTGGTATTAATGAAAAATGATCTGCTATACAAAACCCCATCACTTTCTTCCTTATTGACCCAAACTATAATTTTGTCAAATGTCAGCAATAATGAATGTTTTTATGTCTTGTTTGCTTAACATACAATCAGTTTGGTCCTTAGATATCTGTTATGTGGTAGTTTTGTGTTTACAAAATATGATTCTTTAAAACAACTTATAAGGAGGAAGGATCTTAATATTGTCTTTATCCGTATGAGGGCAAATTAACAATTGTGTATTGGTCATTAGGTGAAATACGTTTGAATTAGAAGTCAGAAAAATCAGTTAAAATATTACTAGTAACTTCAATGTTCGACTATTTTTATAACACCTGTGAACTGGATTTTGTGGAAAATCTTTTAAAACCAAGAGTTTACCAGTAGGCTTTCTACATATAGAGAACATTTGGTAATATTATCTAAAAGGAAAGGGGATCTAAAGTGAAAACTCTAAGCTTTCGCACATATGATGAAGAAATGGGGTGTAAATTTCCTCCTGAATTACAAATAGCAAGCAAATAATTTAAAAGGTCTATTTACTGGTTACTTGTATAAAATGTTTATATGTAAAGTATGACCTAAACCTTAGAAAAATACAGTAGAAAAAATAATATCTAAGAAAATACCACAAAAACTAGTAAATTTTATTTTCAGTTATTTGAGTTGTAATTCGCATATACTAAATTTTTGTGTTATATACTTAAACCTTTTCAAATATTTGAAATATAAACCAAATGTTCCTCTATGGTTATGACCAACTATTGAAGTTGATGTCATACTTACTGGTTGAAAATACACTGGAACAGTAAATACTTGAGTTAATTATCTGGATTATTTAGGATACAACTATTTTATTAGGATAATTGGGGCGGAAGTGTTGATTAAAGTTATATTATGGAGAGTTGTTGAACGATCACTTCCAGTTTTTCAGTTCAAATCAACTGAGTGGAAGCAAACTTGTTTTCTTTTAAATTTAAAAATATGATTGCATTATAATTAAAGGAAAAAATATCATACCCCAAATTAACGTTGTACTAATGGCTAGGATTATTCAGTATTTTGAAGATAATGACAATGCTTACAACATCAAAATGGCAGGATAACAGTTGATATTTTATGCATGCCACTAAAATACAATTTTTAAATAGTTGAATGTTTTCTTAGTGATTTTCATATTTTTCGAAACTATAAAATGCTGTAATATTTTTAATTTTCCATACCCTTTCCTATAAAAGAATCTAATGTGTATTTTTTTTAAAAATGAAGTGAATTAATTGTATTTTGAGAATTTTCTCTTAAGGTTGTATAGATTATTAGGTTAAAAATTACAACTGAAAATTAAAGTGAAAAATTTGGCTGAGTAACTCCATTTTTCAACTGACAGCTAGGTGTTTGGTTTTATGGAGGCAAATTTACTGGGGTTTGGTCCTTTTTTTTCTTTCTTCATAGAAAAATGGACATCTGATGCTTTACATCTGATGAACATCTCTTTTAGCTTTTATCTCCTGTGTCTTGAAGTTAAATCAGAGATTTTGGACAGTTGCACTCAATTTTAATCTGAAAGCATACTCTTTATTGCATTGTTCCTATATAGGAATAATTATAATTTTACTGTACATGTAATGGGTATACACAAATTTTAGTCAAAATTTCCTACTGAATTGTTAGAAAAACTGGGACTACAATCTACAGTTCTGAGTTCTTGATTGCTGTGTAGATATTTGTAACAAACATATATTATCACATTTATGTAAATCGCGTTTAATTGCAATTGTAGACATTCAAGTTAAATAGAATTATGTCTAAATTTTAAATTTTGACATTTAAAAATTTTCACAGTTTTCAAAATTTTCAAAATAATTATATTTATAACAGAGTTGAATTTATATGTGTCATATTTGGAAATGTCGCTAGAGACATACATTATGTTTCAAGTGTATGGTAGGGTTTAGGTAGTTACAGTACTGATCACAGCAAAAGGCATAGGAAGAGAAATAGATCAGTACCATTTCAGACTTAAGTGATGTCAGTTTACTCTTAGGTATTTTGCAAATAAATGCATCATCATGCTTCAAGGTTCAGAACTAGTTTGTGAATGAAAGTTAGAGGTTGTAGGCATTTGCTGGCCTAAAACCTGGCCGCCCTTAAGGGTTGATAATATCCTTTTAAAAACATATAATCTTCAATTTCACCATTCCCATTTTGCCTCACGGGGAAAATCATAATGAATAGTGAGGATTTGCATAGAAGTAGGACTTGTTCTTTGGTATATAGACCAGGCAGGAGTGGTATTATGTTAACCATGGTATCTTAACTGCACTAACAGGTGTTCATTGGGGCTGTTGCTCTTCTAACATTAGTTCTTGTGATCTGACTTTTAATTATATCCAGAATAAAACAAGTCTACCCGTGTCCACTCATGAACTCATTTATATAGAGTTTGTATTCAAAGCAGTCATTAGACCAATGTGAAAGGGGAAAGGAAAGGAGAAATAAAAGAAAGGGTTGACCCAATTTTTTGCCTTTTTTTTTTTTTTAGGCTTGAAGAGAATTACATCGTATGTGAGGGAGTCTGCTTACCACGGTGCATCCTTTATGCACACTATTTAGATTTCTGCCGGAAAGAGAAATTGGAGCCAGCCTGTGCAGCCACCTTTGGAAAGGTAAATGATGTGTATTGGCTACACTGCTTTACAACTAAAGTCATGTCAGGTAGACAGTGAGGATACACATTCATCTGAGCAAGTTTGTATGCAGAGTATTAAGAAATTTGTTTCACAAGCATAAATGGAGTTTCTTAGGGGTGTATTTGGAACCACTATATGTTTTATCTTGATTTTACCTACTATAGGTTTTACCTTGAACTACTTTATGTTTTGAATATTAGAACCCTGGCTATCAGAAGATTTCATGTGACATTAAAGGCAGCTCCTTTTGTGGAGTGACATTTCCCTTTAAAGAAGAATGTGTTAAGAATATGGTATGGCCTGTAATGAGAAGGAAAATTAAGAAGAGGTGACAAGTATCTTGTGGATACAATTGGTGATTGTGGTTATTATTTAGCTGGTTCAAGTACATGGGTTTTTAATAGATTTTTACTTTCTTTCATAAAGAGTTCCCTTGAGGGCGGCTGGGTGGCTCAATGGGTTAAGCCTCTGCCTTTGGCTCAGATCATGATCTCAGGGTCCTGGGATCGAGTCCTGCATCGGGCTTTCTGCTCAGCACGGAGCCTGCTTCCTCCTGCCTCTCTGCCTGCCTCTCTGCCTATTTGTAATCTTTCTCTCTGTCAAATAAATAAATAAAATCTTTAAAAAATTATTAAAAAAAAGAGTTCCCTTGATTCTCCACTTCACTCCAAGTATGTTCACACCCCAAACTCCAAGATGTTGTGAGAGGATTAATTAAATATTGCTCATTGAAAAACATTCCTTTCCGCCCGACCTGTGTGGTCAGGATGGGAATCTGTAGAATTGGCATCACTGTATTTACCTGTGTTGATCTTATTTTGAGAACCCAGACACAATATCAATCTCTTAGGAAAGCCTTGTTCTTTGAGATTCTTCTCTGTCTTAAGAACCTAGGATAGCATAGAAAAACTATAGGAAGCTTAAGCTTCAAACATGGTATCTCATGTGAACTGAAATCCAAATTTTAACCTGTAGAGGGACTCATTGTCCAGAAAATAATGAATGCCATAGCCTGGCTTCTCAGTTTTTGAAAATAAAATAATTTATAAATTTAATGTGCAAACCTATCTGCTTATGGGAGTCAGTGTGATAAGCTGCATGGTAATCTCATGATTTAGGTTCTGGCCTAGACAGTGGCTAATTCATTGCGAGACCTTCTGAAGGCACTTCACCTTTTCAAAACTGTTCTCTCACTCCCTAAAATGAGGAAGTTGTGTAAGGCGATTTTTAATGTCCACTGTAGCACAGCTATTTAATGAGTCTAACTTATGGCAGTCGTCTTAACTGTTTGGGGAGTCATGATACACCTTGAGAATCTGATTAGAGCTACAGAACCAGTCCCCAGGAAGTGAACATTTGTAAGTTTGCCTTGAAGCCCTTAGGAGGTCCTACAATTTCCTGTTTCATGTAGAAAAGATTTCTTTTTTTTTTTTTAAGATTTTATTCATTTATTTGACAGAGACAGACACAGCAAAAGAGGGAACACAAGCAGGGGGAGTTGGAGAGGGAGACGCAGGCTTCCAGCTGAGCAGGGAGCCCGATGCAGGGCTTGATCCCAGGACCCTAGGATCATGACTTGAGCTAAAGGCAGACGCTTAACGCCTGAGCCACCCAGGTGCCCCTAGATTTCATTTCTTAATCACTAATGCTAATTTTTAGTAAATTTTAGAGAAAGGAACATAGAAAAGAAAACATTTAAAACACTGCTGTGGAGATCTGGTAAGATAAAGAAAATTTCCTGTGCTCTTGCAAAGTTGGAGATGGAGATTTAATTGTGGCAAATCTCTGGATAAAATTATTATAAAGAGACTCAGAGTTTTCCTTTAAGTATGTAAATAAGGTAATAATTGCTTTGGTAGTCACATTAAGCAAAATCAGATACTGGTATGATTCACTAGGGAAATTGAGACAAGAGGAATAAGATAATCTCATCAAAAAAGTATCTTCCTGCCTCTGATAATGTATTATTGCTTATCAGTATGGTATATGTATGATGTTACTTCTTCAAGACTAAATATTTACTCAAATATTAACTCAAAGTTTAACATTTACTTTCTCCCATTAATTGGTTACAAGTTGCTTGCAATAGAACCACATACTTCCTAAAAACTCAAGTGATTGACTTTCCTTTTAGACAATTCGCCAGAAATTTCCCCTCTTGACAACTCGGCGACTTGGAACAAGAGGCCATTCAAAGTAAGACCCAGTGATGAGCATATATCAGTGATATATGATACCCTGTACGTGACGGTTGACTCATGTAGAATAAGGATTGTCTTTATCAGTGAGTGGAAGGAGGTATTCTCTTCTTGATGAAGCAGATTTTTACCAATTGTAAGAACTAAGAAGAAAAAAAAGTGGATTTTAGAATAATGTTTAAAAAGCAAAATTTATACTGAAAAATTGTAATATATCATTTCTTCCGATAAAATAATTTAAATGAATCATCGTCATAATCTTAAAGCCACTACCGAAGGCACCAGGGTCACGAAAGGGGAGTGTCCGTGGCTAAGTATGTGGTCAGATGGAACCCACAATACTCCCAAAGGCAAGGCCAAAGCTAGGAGTTGAAATATGTTTCAGGTTCTTTCTCTGGGTTTCTTTCCCAGATGATGACTTCTTCATACTCCTCTTCCCTTCAAGACAAATGACCTGCACAAATGACTTCTCTGGTCATCTCTTCATGTACCTAGAAACATAAAGTGAGTTCTCTCTCTTGATAGCTTCAGCTTTTCTTTTCTCTTGTGGCCATCTCTGTAGGACCCCAGTTATAGGTTCTTATTTGTCCATGATTGCCTCTGTCTGCTGTGTTCTCAGTGTGGCCTTTCCTTCTGCCTACAAACACATTCAGGTCTCTTCCGGCCGATAAAAATAAAAGCATCTCAAACCTGCTATACTCTTCACAGTTGCTCTGTTATTTTGCTTCTCGTTGCTGTTCTGTGAAAGAGTAGCTCTGCTCACTTCTCTTACCATTGTTCCCATGCCTGTGTCCTAGCACATGTCTTTACCCAGACAGAAGCTCCATGGCTCATTTTTATGGTGAGTCATCTTCCTTGGCACTTGTCTAGCACGTCAACCTGCTGACAGAGCCCTCTTACGATAAATCAGTGTGTGAAGTGTCTCCCATGGTTCCTCTATCACAACACCAAGTTCTCTTCCCTCCTCTACTGCTTGTTTGTTGGCTCATCCCGTGTCTTCTTCTGTCCTAACACCTAGTTCAGCATTGCCCAGTGAAATACAACACAGCCACATATTTAATTCAGACGTTTCTAGTAGCCACATTTGAAAAAGTAAAAAGGAACGAAACATTGTCATTTCACCAAGTAATCAAAATGAAAACCATTTGAGATATTTTATGTTCTTTTCTCCCCTGCTAAATGTTTGAGCTCCAGGGTGTATTTTATATGGATTGCACATCTTCATTCAGGTTAGTCCCATTTCAGGGGGTCAATACTCACATGTGGTGAGGAGCCACCTGGTGGGTAGCTCAGCCTTAGTCACTTGCCAAAAATAATAAATCTCACTTCATGAATTCCCTTGAACTGGTCTCCTCCATTCTGACTTTCATAATCTGGCCTTCAATTCTGTTTTTCCAGTCTATCCAATATAACTCTTCCAAACTGACCTTCTAAAGTTTCCATTCCATCATGTCTCTGTCATGCTGCAAAACTTTTAGCAGGTCATGGCAGATTTTTCTCACCTTGACATTCAAGGTCCATTATGATTTAGTCACAAGCCATTTGCCTACCTTACCATCTGCTTCTCACTTCTCAGCATGTAGCCTGTGGTCCCTGCAAACTAGGGCCCAGTACCCTCTGCTTCATTCTCAGATGTCATTTGTTTGTTTATGCTGTCTTCCTCCACAGAAAATACCCTTTCCCTTGCAGGTATGTTGAAAGCTTATCCATTGAAAAGAATGTCTTGTGAACTCCCTCTTCTTTTGAATTTTTACTTACCTCTTGATTTCTTGTAGGCTCTTTCTTTGTACCCTCTTAGCAGTTCATTGGCCTATCTTAATGTGAAATTAACTTATCTCTTCCCCTCAAAAGATAATATTTTGAGGTTAGAGACTTTGTCTCACTTGTTTTCATATCCTTTCTGTGGTCGGCTACATAACTGATGATCAATGAATATTTATTTAACTGATTCCTATTAATGTTAACAGCCCGTCGTCTGAGAAGGAGGAATGAAGTGCCAGATTGAAAATGACTAAGTTGGTTCTTCCCTTCTAACCAAGTCAGGACTTGTTTTTCAAAGTTAAATCAGTTTAGCTGGCTGATTTCTACTGACTTTGACTCCTACTGAATTGTGTAGGTGGAGGAAAGATCCGGTAGTGTTTGACGTAGATAGGTGGTAGAGAAAGAGGCAAAGCAATGCAGAGAAATCCTCTTCACTGGATCTGCAGGAGGACAGGCAGGCAGGCTGCAGAGAAAGCGAATTAATCCTAGAAGGAGCCTTTAGGATTAGGGATAAATCATTAACCCTGTCCATTGTGACGCTGGAGGTTTATGTAACAACATGTGGTAACTTCAGGCAATTTGTCTGATATCAAAGAGCAGATGTGCCCAAGAGCGAAGCATTAGTAATTTGAATTTTTTTCTACCTTCCTGATATGCCATTTGCTTTTTATAACTTGCTTGTTATATTCATGGCATTTTGATATCCTGGGAAAAAAGACAATTTCCATAGGGAAACTAAGTATGTTGAAAGATATGAGGAGATGGAAAGTTTGTGTATCTTGAAACTAGCAAAGTTTTGATGTAATTATTCTTACCCAAATAGTTTTCCCATATTTATTTATTTCTAAGAGTTGCCTAGAGTTAGGAGCATGAAGTTTAGAGTTGGACATTTCTAAGCTTTAATCCCGTTACTCCCATATGTAATCCCTGTGTGATACCAGATGAATTGTTCAGTTTTTCATCAGTAAAGATGGTACACAGTATCTGTCACAGGTTTATTGCGAGAATTAAATGAGATAAAGTATAGGAGTGGATGGAGAAATGAATATGCTTTCACCCTGACTGTCCTCAATAATATGAAATTAATCTCTCAATGCATCCCAAAATCAATATTGCAATTAAAAGTTATTTATTAGTCAATCAGATAAAGATAATTATCACATGATCTCTCTGATATGAGGAATTTGAGGGGCAGGATGGGGGGTCGTGGAGGTTAAGGAGGGGAAAAAAATGAAACAAGATGGGATTGGGAAGGAGACAAACCATAAGAGACTCTTAATCTCATGAAACAAACTGAGGGTTACTGAGGGGAGAGGGGGTACGGATGGGGTGGCTGGGTTATGGACACTGGGGAGGGTATGTGCTATGGTGAGTGCTGTGAAATGTGTAGACCTGATGATTCACAGACCTGTACCCCTGGGGCAAATAATACATTATACATTAATAAAAAATACATTAATAAAAAATAATAATAATAACCAAAAAAGTTATTATTTATTGAGCACTGCACACACACACAACCACACACTCTCAAATCCTTACAGTGACAATACAAGATTGGAATTACTGTGTTTTACAAATGAGAAGGCTGCAGTTCAAAGATGATTGACTTCCTGGAAGCCACACACATGCTGTAAAATAACAGTGTTGGCATTTAAATCAAAGTTTATCTGACTCTAAAGTTTGTGCTTTGTCAACTAGTAAATCCTACTCCTTTCCAATATCAGCCATATCAAAAAAATAATTATTTAATTGAACTTTGATTTTTTGAGGTATAAATTTCATCTTTTGCTTAATCTGTTTTAAAAACTTATTAATTTATCAGATTCTTCTTCAAAGAGCTAATATTTTCTTTTTTCTTTTTTTTTAAGATTTTACTTATTTATATGAATGAAAGAGAAAGAGTACAAGTGGAGGAGTGGGAGAGAGGGAGAAGCAAATTTCCCACTGAGCAGGGAGCCCAATGAGGGGGCCCGATCCCAGGACCCCAGGAACCTTGACTCTGACCTGAGCAGAAGGCAGAAGGTCAACCAACTGAGCCACCCAGGCACTCCTAAAGAGCTAATAGTTTCTGAAGCCTCAATCATAAGGCACTTTAAATTGTTTTATATTTATTTAGAGATATTTAGGTTTTATATATAAGCAAATTTGTGGCACAACCACACTTTTGCTTTTTGCTTTTAATTTTTGTCCTAAACATTTCTCTATGTTGGTATATTTCTTTACAATCATCATTTCTTTTTTTTTTTTAAGATTTTATTTATTTATTTGACAGAGAGAGAGAGAGAGATCACAAGTAGGCATAGAGGCAGGCAGAGGGAGAGGGGGAAGCAGGCTCCCCGCTGAGCAGAGAGCTGGATGCAGGGCTTGATCCCAGGACCCTGCGGGGCTTGAACCCAGGACCCTGAGATCATGACCTGGACCGAAGGCAGAGGTTTAACCCATTGAGCCACCCAGACGCCCCACAATCATCATTTCTAATGGCTAGTTAATATTTCAAAAATTTACATCTTATGAAAAATATTTCTGTGTCATAGAAATATGAAAAATATGAAAAATATGAAATATGAAATATGAAAAATTGGTGAAACACAGAAATATAAATGAAGAAGTAAGACTATTTTGGAAAAGGAGAAATTTATAATTTCTCCAAATTTTACCATTATTTTGCAAAACTTATTTTATCGCAGTGGTGTTTATTCTAGTGCCTTAAATATACTTTCACTAAATATTTATCCAATTATTTCAAAAATATAAATAAATTTAGTATTAATTTATTTTGACTTCTGTGGATCATATATTAAAATATAATAATATATAACAGCTTAATGATGGTTATTTAAAATCACGAGCTCTCAATTTTTGCCCAGATATCATAGAATAGCTAGAGTATGTCCAGTCATTTCATTTGAGTCCTCCAGACAGAATTTATTTTAGATCATTAACTCAAAAGATTCTTCTGTATTCTAGGCACAAGACAGCACCCCTGTTTCTAAAACTGTCCTTGGATGCCTTTAAGGTTCATGGAACCTCTTCAAATTTTATTCCTTGTATAAAATCTGATAGTTGGGGAGACACTGATCTTTGTAAGGAAGAGATTGATGAATAGGATCTAGAAAATAGGAGTGAATTTTGTGGCTGTTTTCAGGTTCTCTTTCTCTAAGTTCTGACTTAATTGGGTGTTAAAATCATTGGTCCTCACTACCAGCTTTGTGCAGGTGCTACTTCTTTCCCTCATGAAAGTGCAAGATGAAAAAGCTTAAATAAAATGAAGCAAAATTTATTCAACCAAAAGAAATGGATAAAATATATAAAACAGATACATTCAAAACAAACAAAAACTCTTGGAGCCCCTGGGTAGCTCAGTTCTTAGGCGTCTGCCTTGGGCTTAGGTCATGATCTCAGCATCCTGGGTTCAAGCCCCATATAGGGCTCCCTGCTCAGCGGGAAGCCTGCTTCTCCCACTCCAGGTCCCCCATGCTTGTGTTCCCTCTCTCATCTCTGTCTTAAATAAATAAAATCTTAAAAAAATAAAATAAAAACAAGAAAAAAATCCAAATAGACAAAATCACTAGGTAGATACCACAGATCACCAGATATCATGGACTGTCAAAATTAGAAACAATTAAAAATTGAATAATTAGTTTCCAAGGGCCAGTCTCATGTTCTACATAAGAAGCCATTGCTGCCGATGGTTAT
>LNAC01000060.1:197561-353173 GCA_002007465.1 Ailurus styani
GGGCGGGATGGGGGGGCGGGAAAGGTCTTTAAAGGTTAACACCTGGGGTGGGAAAGCCTCACAAAACAACTAACCTGAGTGAGACTTGGGGACAAAGTCAGTGAGTTTACAGGGACAAAGCTCTGCTCTCTGTCCCTTCTTTCACTGTCACTATCCCCTCCCTGCCAAGAAGCCCCAGTGGCAGACTCCACACATTCTCAATACCAAGATAAAAACTGACTTGGCTTTTGAGTTTTTTGTTGTCTTTGATTTACTGCCAATGCCAAAATATACACCTGATTTTTTTCTGTATAGTATTTTCAAATCTGGATTTTGAAAAAGTAACAGAAACAAAATCAGATAGGCACAAGAGTATTTAATGAAAAGTAATTTTTGCCTGTCATGTCATTATATCAATAATCAATCCATCCATATTTTTATCAAAGTGCAAAGCATGGTGCTAAAGAGTTTTTAAGATGAAAATAGTGAGATCAAAAAACTTTCACTATTAATATGCATTTATTTAACGAGCATTTTGTAGCATATCCTGGTGCTGGCTAGGCCCTTGGGATATAGTGATGAAGTAAAAGGACCCTGTTTCTCACCCTTGCTCAGAATAGCTCAGAAGAGTAAGAGAGAACACAGTGGAGACCACCATACAGATTTCATGTACACAGTAGACTGTTTGATTTGAAGTTACATTTTAATTTCTTGTAGACTTTGATCAGTCGACTCTTGGTTTTCAGACATGATGGACAAAAGCTATTATCTTATTTATTAGTAGTGATTTAGTGGGTTAATAAAACTGATATGGCAGCTGCTCTTATCATAGTAACTTATTGCAAGTCCCTGAACAGCTTAATCCCATCATTTCCTTATCAGTGATCATTTGTGTAGTGTAAACTAACATTGGGGCTACTAGCTCAGTGGAAACATATGTTTCAGGAATTCTATATAATGACTGAACTAGAAAAGAAGAACTACAGGGACAAGTAGAAATTTATCAGTGAGTGAAGAAAAGTGTTAGACACAATGTAAATATTTTAGTAGTAAGAGCAGCAATAATTTCATTTGTCCTATTAAAAATCTTTATATTTTATAACATGTTCGCTTTAAAATGTGGGCATAAAAACTAATTAATAAATATTTATTGCTAAAATGTAAATGATATGTCATTTCATATAGGGCTAAGGGCAATTTACACTAATGAATGAACACAATTTATTAGATAAACACAAAGATCCTTGTATTTTTTTTTTAAAGATTTTATTTATTTGATACAGAGAGAGTGAGGGGGAGAGAGAGACAGAGAGTGAGCACAGCAGAGGGAATGGCAGGCAGGGGAGAAGCAGGCTCCCTGCTGAGCAGGGAGCCCAAGGTGGGACTCAATCCCGGACCGGACCCTGGGATCATGACCTGAGCCAAAGGCAGCAGCTTAACCGCTTAATAGAGTGAGCCTCCCAGGCGCTCTGCAAAGATCCTTGTATTATGCAAACATTTTCCGAGAGAAATTAGCTAGTCATATCCAGGATTTTTAAGCACTTATCACATATTTTTTAAAATAAAAATGGATAAGAGTCATATAGAGAGAAAAAACAGAAGTGTTTGAGAATTTTTATTCAGAGTAACCCACAGAATCGGCATTGGGTAGCAGTATATAAATTAAAATAACTAGTTAGCGCACACTTATGCAAACCTTACTTTTCATTTGACATGCACCAACCATATGTCTTTGTTGTACTGGGATATTTCTGGCTAACATTTCCTAGCAAGATTTATTTTAGGGTAATATATTAGCAGTAAAATAATGTAAAATGTTTGGCTTGAGATGAAAAAATCCATGTATACTTTGCATGAAACTACTCTCCCTAGTTTTATGAGGTTTACCTTTAGCTGTTAGGAAGACAGAGCTGCTCATTTATTATGTCTTCTCTGTTCTCAAAGACATTAAATCATCACTCAAGTGATAACATGTATCTAGTAGACTAAAAGGAAGGTTAAGGGGAAAAGATTATTTATTTTATTGGTTCCAAAAGAAACTAGATATGAAAGTGCTAAAGCATTACAGTGATCATTGCAAAATATTAAGATTTATATTCCTGGCAATAGTCTTTCTACTTAAATACACCGATTTCATGTCCTTTGTATACATTGTTTAGCTATACAACCCTTGTTTGACCCCAATATTTTACAGGTGACGTGGGAATGCATGGTACTACGAGGCAGTTATTCCAACTGTTGGCTATAAGGAAATTTGTGTTTTATAAGTGTCTAAATTTCTAGCAGGAGACATAGATTCATCCTCCAATAAGTGAGGATTTTTCTGTAAAGTAATTTCTAAGGAGGAAAATCAATGAAGGAAAAGATCCAGTTCCTTTCCTCTAAACCTTATAGTTTAGTGGGACAGGTAAGCCATATTTCTACACCAGTGGTATAAGGTATAAAGCTATAGGATAAAGGACCAAGAGAGGAGTTTAAAGGACAGAGAGATTAGATTTGTCTGAGAAACCAGGCAAACTTCATGCATTAAAGCTATGCCTTGACGTATAAGTAGAAATGAAGAAGACAGAAAGGAAGAAGGGGATTCCCAATGAAGAACTCAATCAAGTAAGGATGTCAAGGTGAGAAAATGTGTTATTTATGGAGAGCAAGTAATTGTGACAATAATAGATAAGTTTGTACAGTGCTTATGGTAGGGTTAAAGGAGTTAGTATATTTTCTTATATCATGTTAGACAAGAAATTCTTTAATCTCTACCAAATTTAATATTGTGCTAATATATTTAAGTATCTGATACAAGATGCATGGCCTTAGTTGAAAAATTCCTGTTTATAAAGTTTTCTTATAATGCATTGTTATTTCTAACTTTTTTCATGTTATTTATTTATGCAACAAATGTTTATTGATTTCCTATTATAGGGAGCTTACATTATAGAAGGGGTCTTCGTTTATATACAGGTTATCAAATATGAAAAATCCAGATCAGTGGTTTAAGTCTTAGTGATTCCTGTTAGTTATCAATGCTTGCTTAATATGATTCATGCCTAGCCAGAAGAGGGAGTGTTTATGCTGAGTGCAAACATACTCAAAGCATCTTCACTTCAGAATTTCTGATTACAAACAAAATTGAGATACAAAATTACATAAAAGATATATAGATATAGATATAGATATAGATATCTTTTGCTTCTTGAGATACATTGGTCAGTTGAAACAGAGAGTGCTCAGTTGTGTTTGGGTTGATGGTATCATTTACATTTGGCCTGTGGATAAAATACAGTATTTTAGGGCCTCTGGGTGACTCAGTCATTTAAATGTCTGCCTTCAGCTCAAGGCAGGGATCAAGTCCCATGTTGGGCTCCCTGCTCATCGGAGAGTCTGATTCTCCCTCTGCCCCTCCCCTCTGCTCCTGCTCTCTCTCTCTCTCAAAAATAAATAAATGAAATCTTTAAAATACACTATTTAAAAAGGATTTTCTTGTATTGGGGTTGGAGCGGGGGGGAGGGATAAGATGTAAAATCTTGACTCTGAATGTAGTTGGAAGCACTACATTCTTCATTTAAAAAAATGTTTTTCCCTAATGATTGGAAAGGAAGGGACAAAATAATACGTCATAGTAGAAAAATAAGGAACCAATGAATTGTGTCATGAGAATACCCTTTTCTTAAAAGTCACAAGTACAAAAAAATTTACAAATTCATATTAGTCAGTATTATTGAGTCTTAAAGAATGTTGCAGTTTTGTTTTTTTAAGTGACCATACGGTGGTTTTAAAAAGTAGAAGTAAAATGTGCCCAGTGTTGGTCAGTGTGGTCAGTGTCCTCTGACTGGCAAATGGCCTGGCTCTGGATGCCATGAACAAGGAAGGTATAGAGAAGTACATTCCTGACCTGATTTTCCATGTCTGTTTTGTCATCGTATTGACATCTAGCTTAGTTGTCAGGACGCAGTATGTCTTCTAATATTTGTTCAACTCCTGCTCATCCTTTTGACTTATCCTATGCTTTTTGTCTACAACCAGGCAATGTAATTTCTTCTCAAATCTGCATGACAAACTACTTTACCATGGTATTATATTATCTGCACATTGAAAAAAAGGATTATAGATGAGAAACAAGAAGATCAAAATTCTAATAAAAGAAAATGATCAACTTTTAAAGCAATCCTTACCATATATTACTTCAGCAAGTGGCTAAAATATAGTTATTTAAACGTTAGCATCTATAGAATAAATAGAAAACTTTGCCAGAGAACATTAAATTACAATACATTTCCATTATGATTGATCCCCTTTTCTCAAACATCCCTTGGTTTATTTCTTCTAATACAAAGACATTTCCTCTGCTATCTGTGTTCCAAAATTAATCAAGAAAATATTAATACTTACTTCAGACTCTTAGGTTCATTAACTAATTCTAATATACTTGGCATATTTTTCTGGTGGTTTTTAGGTCTTTCCCTTATCTATTTCTGTCAATATAGCTGCTTTTGGTAAGGTCTTTGTGACTTAAATAAGCTTCCTTCTTTTAGTTTCTCATAGGAGACGTAAGTCAGGTCCATATTTAGGAGTTTCCAACACTTTCCTCTTTCCTTCATTTCCCCTTTTGTTCCAATATACCTTAAGAGTTCTTTTTTCCTCATCTACTATAAGATTATTTTCTATACTGTAAAATGGGAACTCCTCTGCTCAGGTTAACAGACTACTTATTGTGCTTGTATTGAAAACTTGTTCCCAGTCCGTAGCAGACAATATCTCTATTTACCTTGATTATCCCTCCTACTGTTTCTTAAATATAAGAGCTCTTTCTGAAAACATTTATTACAATATATGTAATTTTTTGTTTTCATATTATAAAACTCTTCTTCTCCATCTCAAGCAGCCCAGGGTCACTAGAAGTGAGTTCTTTGCCCTTAGAACTTACTGGGAGAGAACCCATCTCTGGACCTCATGCCCTAAAAGGCTCTCTGCTGGCCCTCCTCCCACTGTTCTCTTCCCCAGGAGACGAGGAGTGCATAGCTTGTGTAAATGTGTCCACCGAAAGACCACGTTCTCCTTCTAGCCCACATTGCAGGTCCTTGGGGCCCTAGAATTCTCTGTGTAAACAACACCAGGCCTTCCTTCTCCTCCTATGTGGGTCTCTTTCCCCGTCCATCCTGAGAAAGGTGCCATGCTCCACCAGTATACATAGATCTGAGAGGTGACCATGAGGTAGTAGTTCTTTGGTGGTGGTGATTGGAGGATTGAATTGATCTTGGACATGGAGGCTGTGTGTTCACAAGAGGGTCCTCACAGTGAACAAAAGAGCAGGGCCTGGAAGAGAAGGGTCGAGGCTG
The DNA here is from genome assembly GCA_002007465.1 of Ailurus styani. Classification (NCBI taxonomy): domain Eukaryota; kingdom Metazoa; phylum Chordata; class Mammalia; order Carnivora; family Ailuridae; genus Ailurus; species Ailurus styani. The sequence goes on from LNAC01000060.1 coordinate 202,874, forward strand.
GCTCTTCTCGCACCACATGTTCACACATGGAAGAGTTCTAAATTCAGACCCACCTACAAGATAATTATGGAGATAAATTGTCAAGGTAGAAGAACAGGGGTATTTTATTGAGTGGTTTGTTAGCTTGACCTATATTTAAATATTTAGATATATGGTATTGGGCTTTCATTTGTACTCTTGTCCTGGGCCTGAAAATGTTTAGGGGTGAATTTGCTTTGCCAAGTCTTTTTTTTTTTTTAATTGCTAGATCAGAAAAGGGGCCCTGAAACAGATCCTTCACTGACTTGTCCACTTGAAACTCAGATGATGATGCTAAGTAATAAAATTTTAAATATGGTCACATTGAAGTCCACTGGAAACCCCCTTTCTAGCTTTTATTTCATTCCTTGCCTGGTTTTAGATGAATGCAAAGGGAAACAATAGGTAAGGAAGCAGGTGCTGCAGCTGCATAGATTAGGGGTGGGGAAGGTGAGGGAAGGTGGAAGTTAGCAGACGCTGGCCACTCTTCCTAAATCCCCATGATTTGATGAGCTTTCCCATCGTAGTTGTAGTGTTTGTACTTGGGTATGACATCAGTCAGAAGTCTGCAGCTTAGAAAAATGAGCTACAGCTTGAGAACTGATGAAATGTTATACTTGTCTGTGGCTCAGGATCCATAGAGGTATTTACAACAAATCATTTGTAACACTGTTACTTTCCCTGTTGCATATTACCATTGACTCATGACATAGTTTTTCCCTCATTGTTGCACAAAAGTTTGAAGTGAAAATGACAGTGAATTCGGCTTCCTTCATGAGGAAAATAACTTGAAAGATTGCATGTTTCATACGTATTCCTGTACATGACATTGATATCTTCCTCCATGCGATGTCATACTATTTTCTCCATCCGATATATACACTATAAAGGAAACCTATCATTTTCTTGTTCAACTGACTACATTCAAATTGAACCAGCAGTTTGCAGATAGATACTTGGTATACTTGGAGTCAGTGCTGACATTTACAAATTTAAGTGGTTACATTTAAATGCCTACACTGACAAATGTTTTGGTTTTTGAAACCTAGTATCTTAGGGGGTAGTAGAGGATTGGAGGTAGACGGCTCTCCTTTTTTAATCCCAGAGCCAGAAATATGACCATAAGTAAGACTAATGGCCATCAGAGGGATTTAGCACATTAAGGGGCTACTTGAAAAAAAAAATCAGGAAAGGGAGGTGACCAAGGGGTTGCAGTTCTTACTTGTGCTTTCCCTCAACTATAGTTTCCTTTTCCCCTTCAAAAAACTCTTTATTAACACAGAGCCGGTTCCTGTCCTTGCTCCAGGTATCATTATTATGGGATTGGCATCAAAGAGAGCAGTGCATATTACCACTCCGTTTATTCTGGAAAGGGCCTGACAAGGTAGAGTTCTACTTTCTTCAAGACAAATTCTCTGCATTTCCTTAATGATGCATAATAACAATTGAATAAAAGACTTTCTCATTTTGTTATTGGAATGTTTTCTTTAAAGCATCAGACCTTAATTTCAACTTTGTATGGACATTTACAATGATGTGGTCTAGATTACTGGGCAATTTATATAATTTGCTGTCATTAATGAGAAATTAATAGTGAACAAGGTGTCCCAGAGTGATGAAAAGGAGAAATCAAGGAAGCAGAATTGCTTTTAAATTAGTATTTACTCATAAGACTGGGTCTATTTTCAGGCCGGTTTCAATAAATTAAAGGCAGAAAATGTATTTTTTTTTTCCCCAAGAGATAAACTGTTTTAAAAATCTGTGTGGTTGGGGTGCTTGGTGGCTCACTCAATAGAGAGCATGTGACTCGATCTCAGGATCCTGAGTTCAAGCCCCACAATGTGTGGAGCCTACTAAAAATAAAATAAAATAAAAAATCTATGTGCCTGATCAGCACCTTACAGAGATGAAAAGTTTATTATAAATCATCTCTAATAATACATACTTTGAATACGAGCTTACCTTCAGTGAGTTAAAACTATTGACCTGTTTGAGTCTGTATGAAAGGAAAAACACAAATGAATATGAAGAACACATTTCTCTAGTCTACCCTTAGCTATCGAGAGGAGGTCATGAGTAAGTGGGATGACATCCAACAAAATCAGTGATACTATACAATTGTTATTTTTTAAGTACTGGAGCTCCGAATAATTAAATCTGCATCTTAGGTTGACTTATGGTAATCTGCTCTTAGCTTGCAAAAGAATAAATTAATTTGAAAAGTAAAGTAACGTGTAAAAAAATCATTTGAGCCACCTGAGTCATACTAAGATGAATTCAGACATGGTGAAGAACATAATGTTGGCTTACTGGCTACACTCCATGGAAAGTGAACGTACAGCCTGGACCAAAAATGAATATTTCATATCAAGTGTGAGTGCCTCAGATCCTTTGCTTGCCTCAGATCCTGTCTGATTTCCTTAAATGTTCATTTTACTTTCCCTTAATAGTTTATCTTTTGAGTAAGTTGAGAAGGATATGTGGGTCTCTTTGAAAATCAAACTGATTTCTCCAGGTTTATTTCACTAATCATTGTATGAAGTCACCATTTTGGTTGGTCCTCTGCATTTCTTTGATTGCTGTAACTGTGTATTTATATTTTAACTAATGGAAAATGTACTGGTTTTTAAGGTTTTCTGGAAGCAAGCTGAAGAATGAGGTAAGAATTATTTTCATTTCTATCTGTGTCTGCCATAACATGTACTACAAACTGAACAATAAGTGCTATCATCCTTGTTGGCAAATATACAAATAAATGTTAATTTATGAGGAGCCTGTTGATTGGAACTTTAGACAGAGCTAAGTTAGATTTGGGACAAACTGATGTTTCTTTACATGGACCTACTGAACAATTTCCATTTAGCCTAGGAAGGGTAATTTTTCAATTATTCTTGCATAATATCAGATCTTAAGAGATTGCAAAAAGAAGACCATTCCTGATCTAAGAAATTTCCACTTAAATATATACAGAAAGCCTAAAGCTGAGGATATGGAAGGAATTGGTAATTGGAATATATATAGACAAAATATATATATAGGAATATACATATTAGAATATATATATAGACAAAACCTTTAATAGTTCTCAAGAAGCCCAAATGTTATGCTGTGGTTTGTTTGAACCCGTGTGTGTGTGTGTGTGTGTGTGTGTGTGTGTGTGTGTGTGTGTGTGTGTGTGTGTAGTCCGTTTGCTGATCTCTTCTGCAATGTGGAGATGGGGTGGATGGCGGAAGTGGGAGCTAGGGAGAAAGGGTACGTGTCTCTGGCACACACACACACATGCACTTTCTCCCTAGACTCCCCTCCCTCTCCCCATCCCCAACCAAGGAACAGATCAGCAAACTGCCTTTATCTAAATGAGTTAGACTACCATTAGGGACTGCATGGCTAATTAGGCACATGATAAGGCCTTCATTATCCTCAAGTTATCTAATCATTAAAAAGAGGGGCCACAGAATTAAGGGCACATGACAATGTGTTGTGTGGTAAATCTGGACCTGAGGTAAATTGTAACCCCATTAGTTTGGTGAAATGATGCAAGCATATTATCTTAAGAAATAATATAAAGCCCCCCAACCCTTTAAAATGACCAATTTCTTCCCACGAATGCTTTTAATACAGTTAATGGCTAATTACATAATAAAATCCTCTAGATTGCTCTTTTTATCAATGAAATAATAGCTCTTTATTAGATAAACAATTGTGAAAGTGCAAAAATATTGACTTAGAAATACACTTCAGTTGACTGAAGTTTATGTCAATAGGGAATTTAAGTAATTTCTCTCAGGTGTTCTTTCTACCACTTTGATGAGGCTGGTGGTACCAGTGAGCCATCAGCTGTTACAACATGTGTACGGCAAGGCTCACTTTACAGAATAAAGGAAAACAATGTTTCTCAAGTGTACTGTTTCTTCCTTAGAAAGTCCACTACAAATTCAGATATAGATTTTGTTAATAAATTTGAAATAAAATATTTTGTTAGGCTACACAGCCTATATTTCCAAAGACACCTGAAACAATTATAGAGTATTGTTATTGTGATGATTATAGAAATGAACACCGGGGGTTTCTAAAGACTCAGAACTACTCTAAATACTTTTAGAAATGATATTAGAATATTTGTTTAACAAAGTTGAAATTTTAAAAAATTATTTTGTACCTGAGGCGATCAACCATCATAGTTTGCTCAGGACACAAGACTTTCAGTATAAACCTACATGTACTTTAGCTCATTTGAACATTAATAACTGTGAGGTAGGGAAAATAGATGTTAGCATTGCTAATTTATAAAATTTGTATTTGCTTTTTAAAAAATTCTGAATAAAGTTCTATTTTTTAAAACTCATGGGCAAGATATTAATCTATAGGTATATGGAGTTACAGGTACTAGGGGACACATATAGTGAATAGATAGATTTGCTCTTTTCCAGTGTAGCAGGAAAATATGTCTTTAAAAGTAATATATGTAATTACAAAGGGTGTCATGGGTGTTAACCCTGTTGAAGTGGTTAAGGATATTTCTGATAGGAAGTGACATTTAAGGAAAGAACTGAGAATAAGTGGGAGTTTGGAGGAGAGGAGTTGGGAAAGAGGAATACTGAATAGAGGTAACAGCATTAAGTTAAGGTTTCTCAGACTTGGTATTACTTGACATTTTGGGTGATATAATTCTGTGCTGTGGGGGATGTCCTGTGCATTGCAGGATGTTTAGCCACATCACAGTGTGTCTCTGGTTTCTATTCACCAGATTCCACATCCTCCCCCTTGTGACAACCAAAAATGCCTCTGATTTACCAAACGTCAACCAGTGCTATATGGGAAGGCAAACAAGAGGAGTGTCATGTTATAGATATATGCCTAAGTCTGGATGAGAGAATATCTGGACTAGGCTAATAGCTCTGGGAATGGAGAAAAGTGACTGATTTTAGCTAGGAAACATTGGGAAAGAAGCAGGTATAAAGAATAGAAAGATAATGGGTTCAATTTGGGACTCATCATATTTGATGTGCTTGTGAAATATCCTGTATAAGACTTGAAATGAGGAGCTGGATATATGTGACTGAAACAGAGAACTTAGCTAAACATTTACTTTGGTGGGGATTGAAGCCATGGTAATGGATAAAAGTGTCTAGGGAAAAGCCCAAATGATAATGGAAGAGGCCATGAGAAAGGAGTTGTGAAAAGTAGGAAAGAAAGATAAAGGTCAGTAAGATAATTGAGAAGAACCCAAAGAGGTAAGAAGAGAAGGAGGGGAATTTAGTGGAACAGAGGCAAGAGAAAAGACTGCTTTCATCAGAAGGGAATGGTTACTGCTATAAAATGGCGCTAAAAGGTCTTCAAGATAGGGCTGAAAAAGATCTGTGGTACTAGTTAAGTGGAGAGAATTAATGGCTTTAGGAAGAACATTTTCAGTGGAGAGCTGGGGTTTGATTGGTTTGTGAAATGAGTGGGAAGTACCAGTGAATGTAGAAAATTTAGTCAAGTTGAGGGTTCAATAGTTGGAGGAGGACTTGAAATTTAGTTTAGAAGGATGATTAGACTATCATTCTAATGTTGGTGAAACAGATCCAGTAAAGAATAGAGACTGGAGATATAAAAGAGAGGGGAAAGCTGAGAGCCCAGGGAACAGCTTCAGAGTGGAGGAAGTGGCTCTAGAGGGAAGGAACACTTCTCTCATTAGAACAGGAAGAGGAAAGTGTTAAGTTCAGATCCAAGTAGATTTGTAGATTTTGTGGCAGGAAATTGAGGTAGTTTGGTGGTTTTGTATTTCTCTCTGAGGTGTTATTAGTCACTTTGGTCATCTGTAGTGAGTAAATGTCATGGGGGAAGAACAGTTTGAAGAGCTTAAACAAAGTCCCAGTTCTCCTCAATCAGGATGCCACAGAGAAGTAGCCTTAGGGACTCATTGTATGTAAGGACTGTAGGTATTTAAGGAACAAGTTAGGCATATAGAATGGTACTGGTCAAATATCATTCTTTGGAAAATTCTGAAGGTGGTCATTGAAATCTTTTTCTGTAGGACTTACTTTTCTCACAGATGCCCTACTAAGAGAGGTGGAAACAGTCTCTGTGAAAAACAAGTAATGTAGAGCATTATAAAATTAAATTGCAGGAACCAGCAGAAATGCAAAATATTTAGAAGCAACCATAATAAGAGAAGCGTATTACCTATTTGAAAAAAAATACAGGCATAAAAGAAAATTTTATTTTTTAAAACTAATTTTTTTATGATGATAAATGTACTCTTTAATCTCCATCTCCTAGTTCCCCCATCCTCCCACCTACCTCCCAGCTGGTAACCATCAGTTTGGTCTCTATAGTTAAGTGTCTGTTTCTTGGTTTGTCTCTCTCTCTCTCCTTTTTGATCCTTTGCTCATTTGTATTGTTTCCTAAATTCCACAGAAGAGTGAGATCATATGGTATTTGTCTTTCTCTGACTGACTTATTTCGCTCAGCATTATGGTGTCTAGCTCTATCTATCCATGCTGTTATAAATGGCAAGACTTCATTCTTTTTTAATGGCTGAATTATATATATATTATATATATATTATATATATGAGTATATATAATATATATATAAGAGGAATGGCTGAATTATATATATATATATAAGAAGATGTATCACATCATATATATATATATATATATATATATATATAAGATGTGATATGTATATATCTTCTTTATCCATCTTCTTTATCCATTCATTTATTGATGGACGCTTGGGCTATTTTTATAGTTTGTCTATTATAAATAAAGGTGCATGTATCCCTTTGAATTACTGTTTTTGCATTTTTGTATTTTTGGGGTAAATACTCAGTAGTGCAATTCCTGGATAATAAGGTAATTCTATTTTCAATTTTTTGAGGAACCTCTCCTCTATACAGTTTTCCAGTGGTAGCACCAGTTTGCATTGCTACCAACAGTGCAAAGGGTTTTTCTTTTTCCTCCAGGTTCTTGCCAATATTTGTTTCTTGTTTTGTTGATTTTAGCCATTCTGATAGGTGTGAGGTGATATCTCATTGTGGTTTTGATTTGCATTGCCCTGAGGATGAGAGATGTTGAGCATCTTTTCATGTCTGTTGGCCATCTGTATGTCTTCTTTGGAGAAATGACTGTTCATGTTTTCTGCCCATTTTTAAATTGGATTATTTGTTTTTTGGATATTGAGTTGTATCAGTTCCTTATATATTTTGGATACTAATCCTTTATCAGATATATTATTTGCAAATATCTTCTCCCATTCAGTAGATTAACTTTTAGTTTTGTTGATTGTTTCCTTCACTGTGTAGAAACATTTTATTTTAAACAAATTTTAAGTGAAAACACATACCACATGCCTGGATAGTTCCTCCTAAATTAATTTAGACATATAATATCTCAATAAAATTTTGAGTGGGTGGCTAATTTTTGGAAATGATTAAAATGGCTGTACATTTGATCTAGAACAGTATACAGAAAGAAATAGTTGAGAGAAATGTAAACAAGAATAGCCAAAATGGACCTGTCTGGCAGATATCAAAATATTATGACACTATGATACGGACGCAACTCTAGGTGGAACAAATCTACAACAGAGATTAGATACCTGAAAAAAGACTCTAGTATACGTAAGAATTTAATGTACAATCAAAGAGACATTACAACCAATGAAGAAGAAAAAATTTTTTTCAGTGTATTGTCTTAAGTCCTTTTTGGAGGAAGAAGTAGTACAAAATAAATAAAATTTTTCATCATATAATGTTAGAAAAATGGACTATTTTGGAAAAAAGTTTATACCTCATGCCTTGTATGAATTTCATATAAATTATTGAATATAAAAACAATGCTTAGAAGGGAACATTTATATCTACTTCATTTCTGCATGTAGAGTCATTTTCTAAGATGAAAATAATTTAAGAAATTTCAGAGGAAAAATATAGAAGGGAGAGATTGAAAACTACTCTGTACCAAAAGCATCATATATAAAATTTGTAGTCGAAAGAATGCAGAAAATATTTTCACCAAATATGACAATGGGATACTATTTCTACTAATAAGGAAATCCTATCAATTTATAGAAAAACATGAAGACAAAACGAAAGAGTAAAAGACATGAATAGCAAATACACATAAGGAAGAAAAGGCCAACAAATGCATGAAAAGACGGACTGCCAAATAAGCAAAAAAATAAATAACATTTAAAGTTATATAATTATCAAATATTAAAAAATTATTATAATGGCAGAGAAGGTCTGGTGAGATAAGCTCTTTCATATCCTTCTGGTGAACACTGAACAAACTCTCTGGAAAATAGTTGGAACGTCTGTATCAGGTCTTTAAAGTGTTCGTACTCTTTCTCCCACAGGTTCACTTTGTATGAATCTCACATAAAGAAGTAACAGAAAATGATTACAAAATACCATGCAAAAATTGTGATTGGCTACTGTGAAAAACTGTATGCAACCTAAATTACTACTAATAAAGAAATGGCTACATCATTTTTAGGACTTTTATGGGACTGAATATTATTTCATTTATTCAGAGTCTCTTTTAACGACATGGAAAATGTTAATTAGGAAGAAAAATGGACACAAAAGCAAATGTATGCATATATAGCTTCCAATATATAAATAAAATTGGATATCCATATGTCATAGATGAGTGACAGGATTAATAGGTATAACTATTGCTGTGCAATATAGTAGCTACTAGCCCCATGTAAATATTAATTACATAAAATATTCAGTTTATCCATCACATTAGCTACATTTCAAGTCCATAACCACCGCATATGGTACTGGACAGTGCAGACCTAGAACAATTTCATCATCACAGAAAGTTCTGTCAGACAGCACTGTTTTAGAATATCTAAAATATTCAACTCCATGATAAAAAGACAACCCAATAGAAATACAGCATGCTGTATGAACGTGCAATTCACACAAGATGAAAAAAATAATTAAAAATAATATTGGTGTTCATGGCACCCCTTCTGACTGACCAGGTTTCATAACATATGGTCAACAAATATATTGAATACCATTCTTGCCCATAAACAAATGAAAAGGGTTCAGCTCAATCAGGGAAATTTTAATCAGGAAAATGCAAATTAAAACCATAATAAATAATCATTTCACTATTATTGGAATAATAGCAGTTAAAAGGTCTGAAAATAAGCATTATTACAAGTGTAGAGCAAAGGAATTCTCAGGAACCGTAGGAGGGACAGTCACTGGTAAAGATGAAGGTGCACACAACTTATGACTGCATTCCTAAAGAAAGCTTCACACTGTGCACAAGCAGGCAACACTGGAGTGTGATTGGTGATTCCAGAATGCTGGAAAATAAATGTCCATTATGATATAGTGAGAGAATAAATTTTAGTATATTTATACAAGGTGATACTACAGTGCTTTGGAAATGAACGTACTACAGCTATAAGAATCAAATTAGACTCGGGCGCCTGGGTGGCTCAGTGGGTTAAAGCCTCTGCCTTCAGCTCAGGTCATGATCTCAGGGTCCTGGGATCAAGGCCTGCATTGGGCTCCCTGCTCCGTGGGGAGCCTGCTTCCCCATCTCTCCCTCTGCCTGCCTCTCTGCCTACTTGTGATCTTTCTCTCTCTGTCAAATAAATAAAAAATCTTTAAAAAAAAGAAACAAATTAGACTCAGAAACCTACAGTTGAGTGAAAAAAAAAACTCATTGTGTGTAGGATACATACTGTATGGTACCAGTTTTAAAGCAATAGTGTATATTGCTTTGAAGTATTTACACATGAGGTAAAGTTTTAGAGGTTTAAATAGGGACGGTATAAATTAAATGAAGAACATTATTTCTTGTGGGGAAGGAAGGGAATAAGATTAGGGAAGGCTACAAAGGCTGCTTTCGTATTTCAAATGTGTAATGTCTCAGGCAGGTTGGTCAGTACATGCTATTTATTACATTTTATTGATACCTTTTTAAAGTTTTAAATAGTTCATAATATAAAAGCAAACAAAATGGAAAACCAAGAAAAGCAAAACAAAAAGACGGAAAGGATGGTAAGAGTAATTATCAGTTAGTGATATGAATTTCGATTATTTTATTTTTATTTTTTAAATTTTATTTATTTATTTGACACACAGAGAGAGATCAGATCACAAGTAGGCAGAGAGGCAGGCAGAGAGAGAGGAGGAAGCAGGCTCCCCGCTGAGCAGAGAGCCCGATGCGGGCCTCGATCCCAGGACCCTGAGATCATGACCTGAGCCAAAGGCAGAGGCTTTAACTCACTGAGCCACCCAGGCGCCCGAATTTCGATTATTTTAAATTTTTACTCATAAATGTAGTGGTTCAAATTTCAGAAATGTCTTAGAGAATGTTTCAGAATCCTTTAATCCTCAGGAATAAAACTAACAAAACCTATTCTCAGTACTTTGTCCTGATCAAAGAAAGCCTTTCTTTACCCGTGAATCTCTAGCGTGAGCCAAATTTTGTTTTAACTAAGCTCCAGTAGTGAAGTTGCCATTATTTCTTAGGGAGTCAGCCCCTTGATTTTTTACATTTCAACCAGGAAGTTTCCCCGATAGCCTGAATTTCCTTCTCCTTAACATCGACCATTCATGGCCAGTTTAACAACTTTGTACCAAGATAAATAACAAATCCTCCCTCCTTGGGATATGCTTTGCAAATATTTGCAGAGCGTTATCATGCCCTCTTTTAGTCATCACTTAGCCAAACTGGGCTGCTTAAAGCCTTTAATCTTTCCTCATAAATCAGACCCTCTTGCCTTCTAATCATATTGTTTCTTTTCTGTAGGTTTCTTCTTGTTTTCTTTTGGACATAAGATTTTTAATAGTTTACCCAGGAGTCCTGAAGTCATCAGATGAGGGGAACCCTCCCCCACCCAACACACACCCCGGACCTCTGTCGCTGGTCTATGACCTGGCACCAATTGTAGTGCAATTAAAATAGCAAACATATTAGTGTGATTAAAATGATCATGTTTTACTTTTTTTCCAGCTTATCAATTGTTCCTTTCTTTGTGTTCTAGACAGCATATTATTATTTGATTTATACCAACTTTGCACACCATTGTTAACCCAACATATTTAATTTTTGAAATTTTTCTTGGACACTTTTGCCTTCTGTTGATGTTCCACATGTTGCTAGCTGCTAGGACACAAAACTACTAGTTATCCAGATGAGAGTTTTAAATAGATATTTAAATGAAAGACATATAATATACTTTGTTCTTTAATATGTGTTTCTTTAGCACTCTAACATTTTTTTATTGGGAAGTGTATTGTTCATCACACACACACACACACACACACACACACACACACATTTTAAAAATAGCCATAAGACAAAAACTCAAAAACTACCCCATAGCTTAACAGAGAGATATCCTCTGTGTGCTCCAAACACTTCCCCCTCCCTACCTACAAAAATTTACTGCACTCCACAATTTGGTGTTAATCACTCCTCTGTTTTTCCTTAATGTTGATCACTTATGAATATATACATCGACAATGTGATCATGGCTTACACAACAGTATGAATGTACTTAATACACTGAACTGTATACTTAAAAGTGGTGGATAGTTCTACATCTTATTTATTATTGCCCAGTTTATTATTGCCAATGTATTTATTTGCCCTACATAGAATGGATTCATTTTTTTGTGACTTTCTGGTTTCATTAAGCATTAGATTTTGTGATTCATCGATGTTGATGTATATGTAGTTTTAATACCTTTATTTGTACTGCTGTATAATATTCCACCGTATGAAAATATCACAATGCAATTATTTATTCCATTGTTGTTGAATTTTTTTTTGGCTGAAAAACAATATTGCATGAACATTCTATGAACAGGTACAGAAATAGAATTCTAGGTTCTAGGATATGTTTAATGTGTAACTTCACTGGTTACGATTAAGTTGTTTTCCAGAATGGTTGTATTAATTTATGTCTGTCCAACTGTGTGTGAGCATTCCTTTTGTTCCACATTCTCACTGATATTTTAGTTCTTACCAATCTGATGGGTGTAAAATGGTACCTGTGATTTTCTTTTGAAAATTGTTTTTAATAACTACATCAAAGATATAAGTTTGCATTTTTTTATTTTTATTGGTCAGTTCTCTTCTATGAAATATTCACTCAGATCATATAATTTTTCTATTTTAAAAATTTGATTCTTAGGAGTTCTTTATATATTCTAGTTACTAATATTCTGTAGGTTATGTGTAACCTACACAGGGTGTAAATAACTTCACCCTGTTAGTGGCATGGCTCAACACCTTATAGTGTCTTTCAATGAAGATAGTTTTTAATTTTATGGTTAGTGTATTTTTTTTGTATCTTGTTTTTAAAAATCTGTGGATCCTAAAATATTTTTCTGTATATTCTTCTAAAAGTAGAAAGTTGCTCTTAACACTTAAGTCCTTAACACTTAAGTCCTTTTTTCATCTGCAATTTTTTTCAGGGTTTTTCTGTTGTGGTGGTGTTAAATAAACATAGCAAAATTGACTATCTTAATCATTTTTAATTACACAGTTCAGTGGTATTAATACATTCATATTGTTGTGCAATCATCACCACCATCTATCTCCAGAATTCTTTTGATCTTGCAAAAATTAAACTAAACTCATTAAACAATAACCCCTCCTTCCCTTTTCCCCCCAGCCCCTAAAAACTGCCATTCTACATACTGGCTCTATGATTGTGACTACTCCAGGTACCTCACATATCTGGAATCACATAGTGTTTGTCTTTTTGTGACTGACTTATTTTACTTAGCATCATGTCCTCAAGGTTCATTCATGGTGTAACATATGTCAGAATCTTCTTCTTTTTAAAGGATGAGTAATATTCCATCGCATATATATACAGCATTTTGCTTTTTTATTCATCAGTGAACACTTGGATTGAATAATGCTGCTATGAACATAGGTGTACAGATATGTCTTTGAGACCCTGCTTTCAATTATTTTGAATATATACCCAAAAGAAGAATGACTGCATCATATAGTAATTCCTTATTTAATTTTCTGAGGAACCACCATACAGTTTTACACAATTATGCCATTTTACATTCCTATCAACAGTACATAATCATACACATCCTCATCAATATTTGTTATTTTCTGGTTTTTGTTTTTGTTTTGTTTTGTTTTGTTTAATACTGGTCATCCTAATGAGGGTGAAGTGGTATCTCCTTGTGGCTTTGATTTAAATTTCCCTAATGATTAGTAATGTTGAATATCATTTCATGAGCTAGTTGACTAATATATATCTTCTTTAAAGAAATGTCAATTCAAGTCCTTTGTCCATTTTTGAAGCAGGTTGTTTGTTTTGTTGTTAAGTTTTACAAGTTCTTTATATGTCCTGCATATTAATCCTGTATCAGATACATGATTTGAGAATACCTTCTCCTATTGCATTGATTGCTTTTTTACTCTGTTGGCAGTGTTCTTTGATGCACAAAAGTTTTTAATTTTTATGAAGTCCAATTTGTCTGTTTTTGTTTTTGTTGTCATATCTAAGAAATCATTGCCAAATCTAATGTTATGAAGATTTTGCCCTGTCTTTTCGTCTTCTTTTTTAAAAGATTTTATTTATTTATTTGAGAGAGAGTACAAGCAGGGGAAGGGGCAGAGGAAGAGGGAGAAGCAGACCCTCCACCTAGCAGGGAGCCTGATGTGGGACTCTATCCCAGGACCCTGAGATTATGACCTGAGCTGAAGGCAGATACTTTAACCAACTGAGTCACCCAGGCACCCTGCCCTGTCTTTTCCTCTAAGAGTTGTATAGTTTAGGTCTGATATTTTAGGTATTTGATTCATTTTGAGTAAATTTTTCCTTGGTATTAAGTGAAGGCCTATCTCCATTTTCTTCCATGTGAATATCCAGTTTTTCTAGCACCATTTGTTGAAAAGACTGTCCTTTCCTTATTGAATATTGTTGGCACCCTTGTCAAAAATCATTTGGCAGTTTTTGTGAGGGTTTATTTCTGGGTGTTCTATTTTGTTCCACTGATCTATATGTCTGTCTTTGTGTCAGCTCTAGTTTCTTTTCATTATTGTAGCTTTGTAGTAAGTTTTGAAATCAGAAAGTATTAATTCTCCAACTTAGTTCTTTTTTTCAGGATTATTTTTACTATTTGGGGTCTCTTGGATTCCATGTGAATTTTAGACTATATTTTTCTATTTCTGCAAAAATAATCATTGGGATTTTGCACTGAATCCATGGGTTGCTTTTTTATCTTAAAAATAAATTTTCCAATTTATGAACATAAGATGTCTTTCCACTTATGTTTTAATTTCTTTGAGCATTGTTTTGAATTTCTATTAACAAGTCTTTCACCTTCTTGGTTAAGTGAATTCCCATGTATTTTATTCTTTTTGATGCTATTATAAATAAAATTGTTTTCTTAGTTCTTTTCAGATTTTTTAATGTTGACCGTATCCTATTTCTTTGCTAAATTCACTTATTATTTCTGATAGGGTCGTGTGTGTGTGTGTGTGTGTGTGTAATCCCCATGGTTTCCTACATATAAGATCATATCATCTGCAAATAGAGATAATTTTACTTACTTCTTTCTAATGTGGATGCATTTTATTTATTTTTCTTACCTAACTGTTCTGGTTAGGACTTCCAGCACTATGTTGAATAGAAGTGTTGAAAATGGGCATTCTTGTCTTGTTTCTGATCTTAAAGGAAATATTTTCAGTCTTTTGCCATTGAATATGATCTTTGCTGTGAGTTTTTCATATGGCTTTTATTACATTGAGGCACTTTACTTGTATGCCCAGTTTTTTGATAATTATTATTATAAAAGTATGTCAAACTTTGTCAAATTTATCATTTGAAATAACCATATGTTTTTCCCCTTTAATCTGTTAAGGTGGCATATGACACAGATTGCAAGGATAAACCATCTTTGCTTTTAAGGAATAAATCTCACTTGGTCATAGTGTATAATCTTTTTAATATGTTTCCGAGTTCACTTAGTATTTTGCTGAGGATTTATGTGTGAATGTTATTGAGATTTATTGTTTTGTTTTTTTTCTTACGGTGTCTTTGTCTGACTTTGGTATCAAGTTAATGTTGGCCTCACAGAATGAGTTAGAAAGTGTCCCTTCCTCCTCAATTTTTGGGAAAACTTCAAGAGAGACTGATGCTATTTCTTCTTTATATGTTTGGTATAATTCACTAGTGAAGTCATTAGGATCAGAGCCTTTCTTTGTCAGATTTTTGATTACTGATTCAATTTCCTTACTGGTTATAGACTGACTCAGATATTCTCTTTCTTTGTGATTCCACCTTGGTAGAATTTGTGTTTCTAGGTTTATCCATTTCATCTAGGTTATCCAACTTGTTAATGTACAGTTGTTCATGTACTGTCTTAAATCCTTACTCAGTGGAATCAGTAGTTTTTTATTTTTTATTTTAGTTATTTGAGTCTTCTCTATTCTTAAGTCAATCTATGTATGGGTTTGTCAATTTTGACCTTAAAGAACTAACATTTGGTTTCATTGATTTTCTTTATTGATATTCTTTATTCTCTATTTCATTTATCTCTGTTCTGATCTTTATTATTTCCTTTCTTCTGCTCACTTTAAGTTTAATTTGCTCTTTTCCTAGTTCCTTAAATTGTTGATTTAGATTATTGACTTGAGATCTTTCTTTTTTTAATGTAAGCATTTATAGTTATAAATTTCCCTTCTAGCACCACTTTTACTGCATCCTGTAATTTTGATGTGTCATATTTCTACTTTCATTCATCCCTAAGTATTTTCCATTTTGCCTTGTGATTTGTCCTTTGATCTGTTGGTTAAGAGTATATTTAATTTCCACAAATTTGTGAATTTTTCTGTTTTCTTTTTGCTGGTTCATCTTTAACACAAGTGTTGTGTCTATACTTGGTCTCTTACATTTCTGCACACATTTTAGAATTAGCCTATTAATTTTCACAGAAAACCCTGATGGGATTTGGTTGGAATTGCATTGAAGAAATAGATCAATCTGTGATATTTCCACAACATTGAATCTTCTTATTCATAATTTAATATCCTTTGATAAAGTTTAATCATTTTCTTTTCTTTCCTTTTCTTTTTTTTTTTTTTAGAGGGGGGAGTGAGGGTGAGCAGGGGGGAGGGACAGAGGAAGAGGGAGAGAGAGAATCTCAAGCAGACTCCATGCCAAGTGTGGAGCCCAACATGGGGCTCCATCTCACAACCCTGAGATCATGACCCAAGCTGAAATCAAGAGTCAGACACTCAAGTAACTGAGCCACCCAGGTGTTCCAGTTTAATCATTTTCTTATAAACATTTTGCACTACTTTCGTTAGACTTATTCCTAGCCATCTTCTAATATTTGTTGTTATTTTATGCAGTGTCTTTTTTTATTGCATGTTCTTAATATTTGTTCCTCGGTTTTAGAAATTCAACTGATTTTTTTCATTGATTTTGTATCCAGCAGTGTTGCTAAAAAATCTCTGTTGTTAATTGTGACAATTTTTGCAGTTTGTTTTATTTTTTAATGTAATCAACCACATCACTTGCAAATAATGTTAGTTTTGTTTCTTCCCTTTCAATACTTATTCTTTTATTACTTTTTGTGGCCTTGCTGCTTAGGCTATTAACTTTAGTACAGTGTTGAACCAAAGAGATAGAGTAGGCAACTTTATCTCATTTATGATTTTTAAGAGAACATTTATAGTATTTTACTATTGAGTATGATATTTGCTATGGATTTTTGATAGATTATTTTGATTTTTTGATATTTTGATTATTGAATGATTAAGGAAAATTTCTTATTTTCTAGCATAGATAGGCAGATAGATGTGAACGGTACTTGGATTTTTAACTAATGCTTTTTCTGTGTCAATTGATATGATTATAAATGGTATTCTCTACTCTCCTTTTCTTCTGTCAGTGTGGTGAGTTTAAGCCTAACCTGGTTATGACCATTCTTATAGAGTGCTGGGTTTGGTTTGCTAATATTTTGTTTGGTACTGTTTTAAGTATGATAATAACCAAGACTGGCCTATCTTTTTTTTTCTTTTTCTTTTTCTGTCCTTGTCCACCTTTGGCATAAAAGTTTTCAAATGAACTGGGACAAGGTTCTTCTTTTCCACTGTCTGAAAAAAATATTTTAAGTTTGAAAATACCTGTTTCTGGAATGTTTAATAAAACTCACTTATTAAAAATCTTTGAAACCTGTTTTTCCTCTCTTTGTGGAAAGATTTTTGATTATTTATTATATTTGCTAATGGAAATGAAACTATTCTCTTATTCCTAAATTAGATTTAACACAACTCTATGTATTGACTTTTTTTTGTTGTTGTTTCTGTTTCTCTCTCTCTTCCAATCTCAGTAAATTACTTCTTGGGACAAATAAACATGATTTTCAATCCATGAGAAAAGGTATAAGAAAATGTGTAAACTTTCCTGAAATTAGAATTTGAGCACATATCTTGAATTATTAAGACTGATTAAATAGAGTGGATTGGGATTAACTATGCTAATATATCAGTTTATGATAGTTAATCATGTATATAGTAGTTCTTTATTACTTCATTTTTTGTTAATAATTTTTTAAGGTTTTATTTATTTATTTGACAGAGAGAGACAGTGAGAGAGGGAACACAAGCCAGGGAAGAGGGGGAGGGAGAAGCAGGCTCCCCTCTGAGCAGGGAGCCCGATGCACGGCTTGAACCCAGGACCCTGGGATCATGACCTGAGCAGAAGGCAGATGCGTAATGACTGAACCACCCAGGCGCCCCTCATTATTAATTTCTTAAAAATTATTTAATCAGAATAATTCTTCTCTATACATACTTGAAAATAGAGGGTACAAGGTTGAAAACTAAAACCTAACCTGGAAGAAATAGATTTCTACCGCACTTTTAATAGAAAATTTTTGGAAAGTTTACATCAAATCAGTCAATAAGAAATCAAAATATCTAAAATGTCTGCGTTAAGGACTGAAAAGTCCTCCCAAATTCTTCCTGATTTAGCACATAAGTCTGTAAGTCTACAAAAGTTGGGAATGGTAAGACAGGGTAAGAATCCAACTTATATAGGTATTAAATCTTCAATATGGCAGAGACAAACAAAAAAGCACAAAAACTGTTCAAGAAAATATAGGAAAACTATAGGAGAGAATGAAATTTTGTCCTTGCCAGGTATACCTTACTTCCTTTACCATAGTCTCAATTTCATTCTTTGCCCAAATTTTTTATTACAAACCAGTTTTTTAAATCTTTATTTGAGAGGGAGGAACAATTAGTTATGACCTGGGGAGATTGATTTGCTGAGGCTCTGGTTCTGTCACAAATATGCATTCTCCCTTTCTGTGTGGATTTTTTGTAGATATGTCAACCCTGAAGAATTTTATATTATTTGTTGTTTGTCACTTTTTATAATTTCCTGAAAACTACCAGAGGTGTACTTTTCCCCCAAGGGTATCAAAAGAAGAACATATCTCTAAATTTGGGTAGGGGAAGGTTGAGGTGGGAAAGTCCAGGATACTAATTTGGGAATCAGAAGACTTAGGAGTCCACTCACAATTCTACCACTAATAATTTCTGAGACTCCATAAATTACTTAACTTCTTATCATCTTGTTTTCTTAATCCACAAATGATTTGGTAATCCGTAAATGGATTTGGCAATGCTTGATCCTCTTATAGTTAAAGTGATTTCAGTAGTTCTAAAAGTGGATCTTTTAATACTTATGCCATTAACGAGTGTGAACGAAAATTAAATTTCTAAAAGTTGTGCAAACTGACAAGTATTCAAAACAAAAATCCAAAGTAACAGGGAAAATATCCTTACTATGAAATTACTTATAGTTTGGAAACAGTAATTGTGCCGACATGTCTTGTTTATTCAGTTGAATGATCTAAACAGTTTATCAAAATCTTATTTGTCATGGTTTGCAGGATGAAGAAGAATGAAATTGTATGGATTTCTATTTTATTAGAATTGTATTTTGGAGCCAAAGAGTTGGTAATGATTTAATTCTTTTCATTTTTCCAATTATAGGGTGGCTTCACTCGTAAATATTCACTGAGTTCAAAAACTGGAACACTTCTTCCAGAATTCCCTAGTGCTCAACACCTTGTGTACCAAGGATGCATTTCTAAAGACAAGGTATCAATTAAAGATACTACTCTATTGATTTTCTGATATGTTGGTTCCATATCTCAGTTTGCTGGGAATCTCAGGGCACTTGCAGGAAGCAGTCAGAAATCTGCATAATCAAACATAATTGACTGATTTATAGGAGGGACAAATGTTTACTAACATTGATTAAACACTTTTCAATTAATAATTTACCATCTCCATGATAGTATGTAATCAGAAGTTGGTAAAATAAACCTCAAAAGATTAAAGATTATTTATTTAAAATTCAATATCAAGGAAGAAAATAGTAGAATGTGTCTATCACATGCAATTTCTTTAATTATAAGCTTTATGTTTTTGATTAGCTTCATATCATTTCAGTAAATAGTCATCAGACACTTCCCTAGGACAGAATTTGTTCCAAGCATTGAGGGGGAAATACCTAGATGAATGCAAGGACTGTACTAGAAGTTGACAAAGGTTCCTTTTCATTCGAAAATTCTGTGCTCCCTTATATATTTGCAATTTTTTTGAAAGTTAAGGAAGAAAAGGTTTCATAGGATTCAGTCCTCAATATGACTTTTATAAATAATCCTCAATATAACTTTTCAGTGCTTACATAGTAAAATCTAAGAGTAAATCCTCTATTTCTGAACATCTAAAGTCATTTGCTAAGTATCTACTGAATGACTAACAGCCCCTGCTATTAGTATTAAACCAGGACATAATGATTTCTATATTCTTCTTTCAACCCAAGTTAATTTTTCATAGTACTTAAGGGAAATATCTTTTTTAAAAAAGATTTATTTACTTATTTTAGAGAGAGAGAAAGTGCACAAGCAGGGTAAGAAGGGCAGAGGGAGAGGGAGAGAAAATCTCAAGCAGATTCTGCACTGAATGGGGATCTGGGGGTGGGATCAGCCAGTCCTGAGGCTGATCTCACAACCCTGAGACCATGACCTGAGAAGAATCCAAGAGTCAGACATTTAACCGGCTGTGCCACTCAGGTGCCCCTTAAGGAAAATATCTTTAACATATGTTAAGTCAGTTCATATTCTTGAGGTGCAAAGACAGCACCTCAAGAGGAATATGAGTAACTAATGTCCAACTGGATTACTTTAGTAGTGGGCTTTCTGTGGAAACTGGCAATAGAATAACACATTGTTAAAAAGATTTATTGACAGATAAGTAGAGATGCACAATAACTTCCAGGGTCCATTCTGATGACCTACTCTTCCTGTCAAGAACAGGCAAAATATTGAAGATAATCCTCAGATACTGATTCCAAGCAAGTCTCCTGAAGTGTGTCCACTTTCTAATATTCTCTCTCATCATGTTTCTCAAGGTTATCACATCATTTTTTAACCTTATAGATCTTGTGTGATATTATGACTTCAGATCTGAGACCCCTCCAGCAAATGCTAACATATGGCGGTCTGTGGGGAAACCTGTGGAAATCAGTGATGCTCCAGGGAACATGGTTCTTTGGGGAAGGTGTTGTTGGGTCCCCTTTGTGGAGAGAATTGCCTACATGCAAACATATCATGAAGATGTTTGCTGTGTAAATATGCCTGGTGAGACAGATGGGGACGGGGAGAGCAACAAAGAAAAAGAGAGAAGTGAGGACATGTTCCAGTAGTTTCTTTCAGTTTCTCTGCTAGTCTCCAAGGAATTCCTTTCTGTCAACTTGATAAACTGGTCTGTAGATCATTTCTCACTCAAGTATCAGGGTGCTTAAATAACCCCTGGTTTCTAAGGTCATTCCCAGTGGTCCTCATCATGAGCACCAGGGACTAACACTCCTCTTTGTCCATTGAAGACAGCTGGACCCTGCCTTTTACCTTCTTAGCCAGTAGCCAAGTTCCCCAGGTAACTTGTCAGTTTCTAGCAAGATGGGTGGGGCTGAAGCTAAGCACTTTATGCCCCTGCTTTCTTGAAGTAAAAAGGATGGGACTTCCCAGTGAGAAGTTGATCCCAGTGAGAAGTTGAGGTGGAGGTTGGCCAAAGCTGAGGTGCCACTTTCTGCCTCGTCATGGTGTCACTCAAGGCAGTTGCCACCTACTCAGTAACTTCTGACATAAACCTTGCCTCTGCTCCTGCCCTCTATAAATGTGGTGTCTATTCTCAGAAAATTGAGCAAAATTATGTTTAGAAATAAAAGTATGCTATGATAAAAATTTATTGTCCTAAGACTATGTTAATATTAAATAAGCAAATGTAGTACCAATAGTAACTTTAAAAGCTTTTGCTGATTTGTGTATTAAAGAATATACATTTTGACATACATAAATGGAAGTACTTGTGAGGGAAAAGCTTACTTATACTTCAGTAGTTTTCAGGGATCAAAGGCTTAGTTTTTGACAGCAGTTATGAATTCCTTTCTATTTTTCATACTGTCTTTATCCTTACTTTTAAAAATATGTCCTGGCAACCTATCTAAAAATAAAATGTCATTGCCTAAAGTATAGAGCCGCTCTCAGTTGCATCAATGATGTATTCTGCTAGAGGCGTCCTGTAGTCAGCATACCTCCTTGCAGGGAGATTAGTAATTTGCACATCACTGTGATAGAGCCTTGAGCTACACCACAAAGCTGTGTGCTGTCACTAGGCTTTAGGGATGAAGGCTGGAGAGCAGAAGGTGAAAGTAATACACCCCTGTCCCGTCACCATCACCATGGGATAAAAATAGCTCCAACCACTTTGCTTGTGTTAATTTGTTTAGTCCTCATAACAGCCCTACTAGAATTTTACTGTTATTATCATCTCCGTTTTCCAGGTGAGGAATTTAAAACACACAAATGTTACGTGGCTTGCTTGACATCCTATAGCTTGTGAGTGGCAGATCAGAGCTGGTATTCATATCCAGGTAGTCCATGGGAAACCTCTAAGCCAGGTACTCGTCCACTTAGACTCTACCACCAGCAACAGGTGGCTATATTTCTAGCTTATAAAGTGAAGAGATTTGAATTTGAATATTATTTTTTAAAATATTATTTAGGAATAAGCCATTGTGGATTTTAGAATATGTTTACAACTTTTAGCTATGCTATCCAAATATCTGTGGTAACACAGAAACAGAGACTCTTCATAATAGACACTCACCATTCAGATCTTTTTTGGGT
Source organism: Ailurus styani (assembly GCA_002007465.1). Lineage (NCBI taxonomy): Eukaryota > Metazoa > Chordata > Mammalia > Carnivora > Ailuridae > Ailurus > Ailurus styani. Next base: position 225,114 of record LNAC01000060.1, read on the forward strand.
AAATTTTTGAGTCATTTGCTTTTACTAATTTCAGATAATATTTAGTAAGATCTTACTGTGTACCAGGCACTGCTCTATGTGCACCATATCTTATTGAATCTGGGTAATATATTATTTGTACCGTACTTGAAGAGAAAAAGCTTAGGATTCAGAGATGGAGCATCCTGTGCACAGTGGGACAGGGGAATTGGGCGCTCAGTTTTAGCTGACTCCACCCCCACACTGGAAACCACTACGCCACACTGCCCAACACCCACTTATTACAACTGTATGAAGAGGTGATATATTTCACCATTTTAAGTTTATTCCTGCCACCAAAGGTAATCTTCTTATTAGGTATAAAAACACAACATCGCTTTGGCCCACAGCTCCCGGCACAGTCACCTTTTTCATATTTCACATGACGCTATGCTGTAAGTGTCGGTTTGCTTGCCTTTCTCCCTTCACAAGGCCGTAAGCTCCTGGAAATAAGAACTGTGCCTTTGGTTTTGATTCCTCGACCTTGAGCACAATGTCTGGTACATCACAGGAGCTTAAAAAATGCATGCTGAATAAATGAATGAACCAATGAATGCGTAAACAAATGAAGGCGGGGTTGAAAGGACTCTTTGGTTAAGCGTTGTCTTCCTTGAAATAGGTTGATACCCTCATAATGATGTATAAAACTCACTGCCAGTGCATCCTGGACAATGCAATTAATGGAAACTTTGAAGAGGTAAGGGTGACAAAGTATGCTTTGCTGATCATATTGTCCTGTTCTTTATGAGTTCATGTTAAGAAAGAATTTTAATGTATATACTTTTTGCTTTATAACTAGATCCAGCATTTCTTATTACACTTTTGGCAAGGAATGCCTGATCATCTTCTTCCCCTGCTTGAAAACCCTGTTATCATTGACATTTTCTGTGTTTGTGACTCAATTCTTTATAAGGTAAGCTCTTTGGGGCGTCTAAAACATGAACCATGTGTTGTTTTAATGAGCATTCTGTCTACATGTTTCCATGTTATTTTCAATAAATTTGTTATTTCTGACTGGAGATACAATATTGTTTTTTTCTGATGAGAAGGCAATATTTAATAGGTATGTATTTTAATGTGCATTTACATGAAAACAGAATTTCTGTTTAAAGTTAAGAATGATTCTAAATGTCCCAAACTTGCTAATAATACATGAAAACTTGGTTAATTTTTATTAACTGTTTAAGGTGTTTTCAGAGTAAATAACATAATGGCTTTTTCACTATCGGTGTTCTGGGGGCAAGGCAGAATGAAGCACTTTTTCGGGATTAATAGCCTAAAAATACTGGAAATCTCTAGCTTTCATGTACTAGCGTTGATTTCTGTTCTCAGACCAAATAAGAGTCTGCAGGTGTCTACAGAAGGATCATGAAGACATCACGAACAAAGATGAGCTGGTTGGCCTTCTCGCCAAACATTTATCTGGGAAGCGGGAGACACTAATTCCCTGGCAGTCTGTCCCCTAGTTAGAGCAGCAATAAGGTCCAAGCTGAGGGAGAAAACTGCATTGCAGTCTGGGTAAAGCTGTTTGGACTGTCATTCAGTACCTCCAAGAAATATCCTTAAAGCATCTTTCTTTCTTTCTTTCTTTCTTTCTTCCTTCCTTCCTTCCTTCCTTCCTTCCTTCCTTCCTTCCTTCCTTCCTTTCTTTCTTTCTTTCTTTCTTTCTTTCTTTCTTCTTTCTTTCTTTCTTTTTTTTCTTTACAAATGGCCTGGGTCTTTTTTCTTCCAACACAGAAGTCCTAAGTTTAAGTACCTTGAAATGAACTAGTTTCTTTCCTTATGGGAGACCCAGGGAGGCACAGCAGAATGAGTTTCTGCAGGATCTTCATTCCATCTCGAAGGAGTGGTCAGCATTTAGTCTATAAAACAGCACATGATTACCAAGATCAATTCATTGGTCACCAACTTACTGGGCATATACACTACTGTCTCATGCACATGGAATACATGTGCATTTTGCTGGTGGGACACACAGGCCTTTGTAGACCAGCGTCTACCCAAATTTTGAAATATCTTCTCCTCTAGACCTCTTGGTCCTCTTACTTAGGCTGGACCACTCAGTTTATCAGCCAGCCCCATGGATCTGCATTGCTCATATCCTATTTGGTTTCCACTTCCTTAGTCTAGTTTTTCCTGAGCTGGGATCAGTCAGCACTATCTAATTTCTTCTTTCTACTCGGTCTCATTCCGGTCCTACTCATCTCATCCATGTTTAGGGCTTAGTCTAGACCTTCCTTTCAGTATTCTTTCTGTTCTGATAATTAACTCTCTTAATGTTGTATACTAATGTAAGATCTAGATCCCTGCCTCTGCCTTTCACACACACACATACACACCTCACACATCGATTAATTTTAGAGTTAAAAATATAACTTCCAGAAATGAGCTAATATATTATTCTCTAGAAAGCTAGGAATAAAAAGTAATTGACAAATAAGTGTCTTTCTATGAAAATACTAAGTACGGATTTATGTTAACTCTCTTTTGCTATGATTAAGGTTCTTACAGATGTACTCATTCCTGCAACAATGCAAGAAATGCCTGAAAGGTAGGTTCAGTCAATGAAATGTGATAATTTCTTAGTGTAGGGTTTAACCTTCTCCATCATATTAAAGGAAAACATTAAATAGAAATTCATTTGTTTATCAAGATTATTTGCCTGCTCCTGTCCCTTTGTAGTAGCTCGAAGATGTGCCTCAATCCTTATATTGAAACCTCAATGAATAAAATTGATGGAACCATCCTGAAATCCTTTTAATAGAGAGATACCCAAGTGAAAATAAATATTTAGGTGTCATTGAGCCTTGAAATACTGAGAAAGTTCTTCAGTGAAAACTGGCTAGAGGAACATAAATGGGGATAACTGATGGAAAATAACCACAATGATAAAAAATAAAGAAGAACTATTTTATCTTTATTATTGACTTTGGTCTTAATTGCAAAATCAGAAGGTGGCATAACAGAATCACCACCTTCTTTTAACTAAGAAATAAGATCTCAAATAGACTGTATTCCCTGTCCAGGCCCAGGGAAATCTGTGCCTTCAGATCCCTTTCACCCATTTTGTCCCCACCCCTGGTGACCCCCAGCCTCTCTGGCTCCTGATGACAGATGGTGACTAGACTATTGTGGTGATCAGTTCACAATGTATATAAATGTCAAATCACTATGCTCTATGTGGTACACATGAAACTGATATAACATTGTTTGTCAATTATACTTCAGCTAAAAAATCTCAAATTGAAATGATACCTGAAAATTTTTCATAAAATCTTTCTGATGTGTGAATAATAAAACTTGAAAATAAAAAGCCAAATTTTTCTTTGTAAGCAAAGTCTAATGAAAAAGTGAAATTTGTTTTAGTATTTTGGGGCACAAATACATGTCAGATGAACATAGCTGATTCTCAGTAAATGCATGATGATTGATAAAACAAATTTTTTATTTACTTTTTCTTCTAGATTGTTTTATTTATTAATAAAGTAGTTGGTATTGTCCTAATCAATAGTTTCGTTTAATTATCAGTGTGTGACATTTAAACATCTAGTCTGAGCTCTGAATTAAGTACTTAACACCTCTGTGTCACAGGGATGCCTGGGTGGCTCAGCCGATTAAGTGTCTGCCTCCAGCTCAGGTCATGATCTCAGGGTCCTGGGATTGAGTTCTGCATTGCTGAGTAGGGAGTCCTCCTCTCTGACTCTGCCCTACTCATGCTCAATCTCTCTCTCTCTCAAATAAATAAATAAGAATTAAAAAAAAAAGCCCACTTCTACGTCACAGCAGAATGGCTGCACTTAGTGGCAGACATCTGGCCATGCAACTGATGTAATAAATAATAGCTGGCCTTTATTAAACACATCACGGGTTTGAGACTACCTAAATTATTTCACTTAACTCCTACAACCACCTGAAAGTGACTGTTCATGTATTTATCTCTTAAGTATGCAACTGGTTCTTTGTAGAAAATGAAAAACATGCACAAATGCATTTTAAAAACTTATAATCTCTCCACCTTCTTAATGTGTTAGGTTATTATTTCGTAGACTTTTTTCTAAGAGTATCTGTAAATATACACATTAAAAAAAAAAGAAACCATGGTATGCATAGTAGTGTGGTATACTGTGAAAATCTTTCATATCACATGAAGATCAACATTATCTTTTTAAATGGTTGCATAGATTTCCAGCACCTGAAAAATACTATACTTCATTTAACCAATTCCTTATCATTGAACAATTGGATTTTTTAAAAAACACAACTTGTCAGACTATTCCCTAGTAGCTATTAGGATCCCATATTCACAAATGAGGAAACTGGCAGCAGAAGGAATTAATTTATTTGCCCAGAGTCAATGAATTAGTAAGAAGGAGAGCCAGGATTTTAACTGAGGGTTGTTAACTCCACTTCCATTCTTTTTTACTGTATTATGTTACTGCTCACCAGTGTATGCGTCATCCTAAATGTAAATTTAGATCTCTTTTATTGGGATATAGTATGTAGATTGTTCACTGGTTTTTAAATTTTCATGTTTATATATAAATGTTTGTATATATGCACAATGAACATTTGCAATTTTCTAAATAGGGTCTTATAGTACATTTTTGATAATGTATCCCACAGTTATATTTGGACTATCAGAATAGGTTACTAAAAATTAATAGTAAATATCTGAAATGACACTATGATCCCTCTGTGATGTGTTTCAAGAAGCTATGTGAAATCAAGACGCGTACTTACATTTCCCCAGAAATATTTTATAGAAAATGACTGAACCATGAGTTAATGTTAATAAGGTGTTATTTATTGATTACCCTCTGCATACCAGGTTTGAGCAGAGAAATTTCCATGAACTATTTTATAAAATCCTCATAATAATCCTGTGACAAAAATACTACTCTTAGTCCTATTTAATAGATGAAGCCAGAGCTTGAGGATATTGAATATTTTGACTAAGGAGATAAATGGCAGACTTAGGCTGAATCTATCTGACTTCAAAGTCATGTTCTTGGAATGATAGAATAATAGTCTACCTCCATTAAACTACATTTATGTAATGCATTTTGAACAATTTAGCATTTAATACATAAGCTGTGTGTGTGTGTGTGTGTGTGCGTGCGTGTGTGTGTGTAGCTTATTAGCAGATATAAGAAATTTTGCCAAAAATTGGGAACAGTGGGTTGTTTCATCCCTGGAAAACTTGCCAGAAGCTCTGACCGATAAGAAGATACCTATTGTGCGAAGATTCGTATCTTCCCTGAAACGACAAACATCTTTCTTACACCTTGCTCAGGTATGTTGGTATTTGAGTCACCAAATAAAAAAATGAATTATCTGGTAGCAGAGTAAGAAATTTTCAGAGATTGGAGACCATGTAGGCAACAGTTAAATGCAATATGAAACCCCAGAGTGAATGCTAGAACAGAAAAAGAACATTAGTAGAAAAGTGGATGGAAATTTGAATTATTACCAGTGTTATAGCAATATTAATTTCCTGATTTGGGCAATAAACAATGCTTAGGTAAGAGGATAATATTAGGAGAAGCTGAACAGGGACTCTATGAAAATATTCTGCACTATCTTTGCAGCTTTTTTACAAATTTAATACTATTTCAGAATAAAAAGTAAAAAAAAAAAAACCCCACAAAACTTCTGAATGCAATATAAAATGCAAAACTGTTATTTGCTACATGAATCCAGTTAATAAAAATTAAGGTTGTGGGGACTGTACCCATGTGATATTTGATGTTGTGAAATCCACAAACAACACATAAAGTTACCTACTACTTTGGCTCTCTTAAATAGGGAGGAAAAAGTAATTCTTAAATTATTGTTTGTATATTGTTAAAATATATTTCCCCTCCTCCCAGGTAATTGTTTGCTTTGTGAAAGTTTCTAGTCCCCTAAATTTTAAAAGACTTGGTTGGGATAGTTCCAGATAAGAAATGTAACATTGTGAAATCCTTACTGTATGATCATGGATTAAAAAATTCATTTTCTAACTTCGAAAATAGTTTTCAAAGCTTTAACAGAGATGACATTGAGTCTTAGCTATTGCTTTTAGTTTTAAAATAAGAAAACATTAATGATACCCTTCTCTTAAGTAACTATTTCTCTAGTAGCCAAAACTTTCCTTTAGATAGATCACCAGTAATACGGTTTAGTGTCTTTTTCCTTTCTTCATGCAGATTGCCAGACCAGCTCTCTTTGACCAGCATGTCGTGAATTCCATGGTATCTGATATTGAAAAGGTTGACTTGAATAGTATTGGATCACAGGCCCTTCTCACCATTTCTGGCAGCACAGACACTGAATCAGATATCTACACAGAACGTAAGTCTTCTCTCTGTTTAGAGCTGGATCTTCCAAACTTGGTTCCATTCACATTTTGGGCTGGATAACTCTTGGATGGGAGTGGGGGTGAGAGTCCCCTTAGACTAAAAAATATCTGTTTGAGAAACCTTGGTTTATAGAAACTTTTTTAATTTAAAAAAATTTTCCTCTCCTTAAAAACAGTTGTTAGCTACAGATTGTGGAAAACCTGGAAAATATAGAAACTATTAAGAGGAAAATAAAAGCCACTCATAATCTTAGAAATAATCTGGAAATAATGGAAATGTTTTTGAGCGTTGTGAGTTTTCTTCCAGTTTTTTGTTTGTTTACATTTTTTTAAAGATTTTATTTATTTTTCAGAGACAGAGAATAAGCACAAGCAGGGGGAGCGGCAGGCAGAGGGAGAAGCAGGCTCCCCACGGAGCAGGGAGCCTGACAGGGGACTTGATCCCACAACCCTGGGATCATGACCTGAGCTGAAGGCAGACACTTAGCCCACTGAGCCACCCAGGCGTCCCAGTTTTCTTCCAGTTCTACATTACATGCATACACATTTCCCCGTGTTTTACACTCTTAGCCTCATATGGTATATGATGCATATCAAAATGGTATCTCAACACGATACTGTTTTTCAAAGCAGAAATTCCCTGCCCAGGTTTGGACAATCTGACAAAGTGTACAAAGGCAATATGTGTGACTAGACAACCAGGCTCTGTTTTCAAGGGATAGCAAACCACTCCTTCCCCACCCTCCTCCCTCTGAAAAGACAAGTGTAGCCTCTGACATGCTATTGCACAAATGATGGGCTGCTCTCTGGGGTGGTCCAACTGCAGCTTTGTTTTCTGTTTCCTAGCAAAAATTATATTGCCCTTTAGGATTCAGTAAGCTTCAAACTCTTTAATAAATGATAGCCCTAAATGGCCCCTTTAACTTTTACAAGATAAAAGATTATTCATGTAAGTGGCTCAATTTTGCAGTGCAGAATCTAATGTTTGCTAAAGGTAAAGGACAGGTCAGAAAGCAGGAGATCAACGGGTTTAGCTTAGTTCATTCATCAGTTTTTAACGAATCTGTTGCATTTAATGAAATCTTCAGTTTCAGAATCAATAATCAACTATAAATGACAACTTACTCTTCCCCAGTATATACATATGTATATAATACATGAGCTTATATTTTAATTTGTACCAAGATACAATTATTATTAAAATTTTGGAGGGTAAATAACTAAGGATTTTTTTGTTACTTATTCTCAGGATATGAAATAATTCCTTTAACATATTTAATTTCATCTGTCTTTCCCTTTTATGCTATAAAATTCTTAATGATTTTCTAGCTTTAGGTTTTCTCTGGGGTTCAAAATAGCATAATGTTGTGCTTTTTTTTTTTTTTAATATGGTAGATGACTCTATCACAGTGTTCCAAGAACTGAAGGATCTTCTTAAGAAGAATGCCACTGTGGAGGCTTTTATTGAATGGTTGGATACTGTGGTAGAGCAGAGAGTTATTAAGGTATAGTTCAATGACAGATTCATAAAATAGAATTTTTGTTAATGGTAAATGCTAAACTGGCTGTAGTTTCTTGAATGGTGGAGGAGGGATGATTGTGTGTAAAAATGCTTTGAAAAGCTTTTGAAGACTTGAAAATAAGGTGACCCAAATATCAAAATTAGAAATAGGCCAGATTCAAGAGTGTTGGGCATAGATTCAGTTCTATTTACCACTTCTTGACAAAGGACTACAAAGCACTATGTCTTCCCTGTCAGTCAGTAAAATTACAGCAGAGTAACATCAATAGTGAAAGACAACAACTTGGAAGATTTGGCCCTTTTCTAAAAAGTAGATTTTCACAAATGCTGACAAAAAATGTGGTTTTAAGTATTTCTAGTTTTAAATTCTGGGAGTGCAGCATTTTGTATTTTCTCTGTTTTTTCGACTTTTTCTGTGAACGTGAAAGTCATCCATCATGACACAAGGCAATAAGAGCAAATAGATCCATCACTACTTGGTGTTAGGCATTCCATATCAAGGAAACTAGTTGTAGCGTAGGGGCTTTTTTTTCTTCTCCTGGAAGGAAAACAGATTATCATCCAGGAGCAGAGAAGTTAGAGTTAATCATTCACAGAAATATATAACCCTTCTCTGACACTTCACCTTCTGTTCTTTTTTAAAGTTCTGTCAAAGTAAAATGAGATAAAATATTTTGTGAATTATTTTGTTTTGTTGTCCAATTCTGTTAGGTAACAAAACCATATGAGAAAAAGATCTATTCACCTTAAAAATGACAATAAAGACAGACAAACATTAAAATCCCTGGACAGATCATTGTATCTGATAAAATAAACTGCATGTCATGCCATCTGTCCATTTGTCAGACAGCTTATCAACCTCTTGCTTTCATGTAGGACGCATGTAGTAATGAGATGACAGGTTTTATAGTTTCATTTTGTTCCTTTACTTGTAGACCAGCAAACAAAATGGAAGATCATTAAAGAAGAGGGCTCAAGACTTCCTGCTTAAGTGGAGCTTTTTTGGTGCTCGAGTAATGCATAACCTCACCTTGAACAATGCATCCAGTTTTGGTATCTCGTGCTTTATAAAGCTCTTCCTCCCTGAATACATCATTCACTCTCCAGTCACAGTTCCTGTCAGTTTTTAAACGTGGATACTGTCCCTTCCCTAATCTGACTATCGAGCCAATAGAGAATGGTAGTTATGAGCCTGGGTTGTGGAGTCAGACCACATGCAGTTAAATCCTAGCACTGCTTCTCTCTGGCTTGGTTTTAACCCAAGCTGCCTCTGCTCATGGTGAAGGGGGTTGAATATTTATAGCATTATTATCAACAAATGCCAAACTATGGAAAGAGCCCAAATGTCTATTGACTGATGCGTGGTCTGTATACAATGGAATATTGCTCAGCCATAAAAGAGAATGAAATTTGCAGCGGTGTGGATGGAGCTAGAGTGTATTATGCTAAGTGAAATGTCAGTCAGAGAAAGACAAATACCATGATTTCACTCATATGTGAAATTTAAGAACTAAAACAGGTGAACATAGAGGAAAGAAGAAAAAAAGAAAGAGAGGGAAGCAAACCATAAGAGACTCTTAACTATAGAGTGTTCTTAACTATAGAGCAACTGAGGGTTGCTGGGGGTGGGTGGCTGAGGTGGGGGAGGGTGGGCTAAATGGGGGATGGGTATTAAGGAGGGCACTAGTTGTGTTGAACACTAGTTGTGTTATATGTTAAGTGATGAATCACTGAATTCATCTGGAAACCAATATTATACTGTATCCTAACTAATTAGAATTTAAATAAAAACTTGAAGCACTAAAAAAAGAGAGGATGAATATTCCTCTTATTGGGTTGTATAGGCACTTTAGTGAGATGATATTCATAAAAGCACAGTCTAGTACCTGGTGAACACTTAATGAATAGCAGCTATTATCATTACATTCCATCAGTACGTTTTTGGTCATTAAATAAGCAAGTAAACAATAATTAGTACAATATTTTCCAAAGGCACTACTCATTGCAGTATGGCAAATCTTTGCATCTTTTCCAGGGACCCCATAGCTGCACTCCAAGAATCAAAGAGCAGCTGAGAAGACATGCTCTCATGTTTCTGAAACATCTTTCCTGATAGATTTGACTTGTGAAACAAATTGAGTCAAGTTAGCTCGTTCAAAAATTGGATACCTTCGTTTTCCTAAAATTTCTGGGACTTGGTTTTGCAGCTATAATGCTAGCTCGTGGACAGCATGTGTGCATTTAGTAGTTGCTTTTCAAGAAATCTTCACATTATAAATAGGTTGTAGTTAACTAGGTTGTCTTTATTTAATTCTCAATGGAATTAGATAAAATCAGGGGATTTGCATTGAAGGACGAACAAAATGTCTTGAGCCTGTTATTTGAAATCTCTTGCTTATATGTAAAGTTTCTTAAAATATACAACATTGAAGCCTGATTTTATGATGAAACCAGCTTTTTGTTGGGAAGCCCGTGGAAGAGTTCAAAGAAGGTTAAGGTTTTCCAAGACAACTTCCAAATGAAAATGACTCTTTGCTTTTGCCCAAACCAAAAAGAGCTTTGTTTCAGGCTAGAAAGACATCTTACTTGATACTTTTTTCAGACGATGATGGCCATTGTCTAATTATTTAGTACAAAGTAAACAGAAGTAGAGCAGAGTAGAGCTCATTCTCCTCAGGTTAAAGCTTATCACACTCCAATGTGTGCCCTCTTAAAGCATAAAGCAGGTCTCACTTTCATCCGTATTTTCCTTTGATGTAATTAGTGGCCAAAGAGCTGGCAGGACAGCTCACACAGTAAGCTGGGCAGGCGGTACACAGAAAGATTAGAGGCTCAAGTTAAGCATGTTGGTCTTAGCAGGTCATTTAAAGTCCAACAAGTATTTGTTGGTTTCAGTTGCTCCTTGTAAAGTGTTGTGAGATGGTCACAAAGATAACTCGACTTCTCTCTCTCTCTGTCCTTCTCCTTCTCTCCCTCCTTTCATCTGACATTACCCTCTCCCCGTTCCCATCCACAAACAAGGTTCTTTCCATTTGATCCGAATGCTTCTTGATGAATACATTCTCCTTGCCATGGAGACCCAGTTCAATAATGACAAAGAGCAGGAGTTACAGAATTTACTGGACAAGTATATGAAGAATTCAGGTAATTTAAAATGTATATCTTGCTTTGCACATTTCTTTCTTTAAACCTAAATTCAAGAGTTTGTAAGTACATGTGCTGTGGGTCTGTAACCGTCTCAGAGGTTTTCTCCCCAAGCATGTCACAACTAACACAGGACAGCTACACTATCAAAGCACTGTTTTTTTCTCTCCGCCATTTACACATAGAGGAATCAAGGGGTTTTACTGGAAGTTCTGGAGGATAGAAAATGGACCTTCTTGTGAGACTTTAAATGAAGGTGGAGAGGTGATTATAACAAAAAAAAAAATAACCATAATTCCAGACAACACCTGTAGTATACCACCTTATAAATGGTGTAGAAATAAGTTCTATAGGAATTTGGAGAAAGAAGAGAACATGTCTATTTGGGATGTGATGACTTGCATTTTGAAGACTGTCCACTCCAAAGTGGATTCCTTAGGGTCCCCTCAGAACACACCTCACACTCACAAAGGTACAGGTCACAATGACCATAAAAGCCCAGCACCACTGCCACGACCAAACATCTAGCAGCCTTGGTTCCCACGGAAGATATCCTCTGGAATTCCCAGATTGATGACACAACCCTAAGACATTTTCAGTTTCCTTTTCTTGGGCTCATTTATTAGGCATATGGCAATGATGTTAGCTTTTCCATTCAAAAAAAAAAAATCTTTCCAGATGCAAGTAAAGCTGCCTTCACTGCTTCTCCAAGTTCATGCTTTCTGGCCAACCGGAATAAAGGGAGCACCGTTTCCAGTGATACCGTGAAGAATGAAAGCCATGTAGAAACAGCGTATCTTCCTCTGTCATCCGGCCATCCCGGAGGTTTGCCCTCTGCTCTGCACCCATTCCCTGCTGGGAGTACAGACACCGTGCCTCTCACAGGTACGCTGTGGAACACTCAGGCTGCGCGCCATCTCTCAGGAGCGTGTTCCTTCGGTTTCTTCAGACCTGGTAACATCCAGCCATTCCAAGGATTAAAAAAAGGCTTTTCTTAACTTTTCTTAAAGCTTTATATTTTTGTGACTTTCAACATTTGCCACTCACACTTTTATGAATACCACTATTAACATAGGTACCACACTGTGATGTGCTCACTTAGTTAGGTTGGACATATAAATAATTCGTTCTTTTCATTTAGTAGAAGAAAAAAATTAGATTTGTTCTATAATCTTGAAGATGCTTTTAGAGTCAAAAAATGGGCTTCCCATTTATTTTTGGCTTTATTTCTCCTCCACTAAGAAGTGGATATGGTCATTTTAGGATAACCGTTACAGGAATTTTCCTCTTTGGTCTCGAGTCCCCTTTGTGTCAATCTGAATGTTTAGTGGCTTGAACTCACTACTACATAATACTTTAAGTCTGTTTCTTGCCTTATGTCTTTTCTAAAATTCATAGGTATAACTTCATTGGACACACAGAATTTTAAACCTGGAAGGGCCTTTTAGTTCAGGGGCCTAATTCCACCAATGGAAAATCAGCCACCCAGCGAGTCGGTGACATTCATAACTCATTGTTCATCAGTGGTGTTTGCATGATGTTTTGAATTGGCTGCTTTGAAGATGTGGTTATTTTGACATTATTGCCTTTTCCTTTTACCATAAAAGTGAAACTATTTAGCATTCAGCTTGGTTTTTAATTATGGAGAAATGTGAAGAGCAGATCCCTTGATCTTCCCAAGCTTGAGCTGTAGCTATCTTCATACCCATGGAAGCATGAAGCTATCTGGACTTTTTCCACAGTTACTAACACCAAAAGTCATCACTGTTATGAAATATATGTATATTGCAGTGGTGTTATTTATTTATTTATTTATTTATTTATTTATTGTGATGGTACCTTTTAAACCTAGGTTTGTAGTGTCCCCCAGTTCTGTTATTTTTGAGAGTGGGAATGAACCAAATTGGAAAAAAGTGTATTAATACATCCTTTAAATAATTTTTAAAGATGTGTGCCCATTTATTTTAATACGCCGCTGGTGAATGCTCTGTGAATTTGTTTCCAGGTCAAATGGAGCTTTCCCAGAGTACTGGTCATCTGATGACACCCCCCATTTCTCCAGCCATGGCAAGCCGAGGAAGCGTCATTAACCAGGGCCCAATGGCGGGGAGACCGCCAAGTGTGGGGCCAGTCCTGTCAGCCCCATCACACTGCTCAACATTCCCAGAGTCCCTTTATCCTGCGCACCCTCAAGCCAACCATGACTTTTTTGGGTCCAACTCTAACTATCAGACTGTGTTTAGGGCACAGCCTCATCCCCCATCAGGACTCTATCCTCATCGCCCCGAGCATGGTCGATGCATGGCCTGGAGTGAACAGCAGCTTTCTAGAGACTTCTTCAGTGGCAGCTGTGCTGGGTCTCCATATAATTCTCGATCACCTTCCAGCTATGGACCATCCTCACACAGCCAAGACTCACACAGTATGCAGTTTTTAAACACAGGAAGCTTCAATTTCCTGAGCAACACAGGGGCTGCAGGCTGTCAAGGAGCAACATTGCCTCCTAGTTCACCAAATGGTATTGAAATTTTAAAAAAATCTTTCTGGGTTTTGAGATGGGAAGAAGGCAAAATCAGGCATTGAGCTCCACCTCTGCTGAGTCGCGTGTCATCCCATGTAAAGTCTTTAAAGCTCATGGAATCTTAGACACTTGGAGCTCATATCTTCCATATACAAACATGTCTGTAATTCTTGTGATTTTTCAAAGTTGCCCTTCTAGATGCCACAAATGATGAAAAAATATCATGTCAAGCTACGTTTGAGACCTCCCTTAAGAATCCCAAAAGAAGAATGTTTTGTCCTTTGAAAATATTTCTGGTGAATAATGTTTCTTCTGGAGAACTAGCAGCAAATCTTAAAATTTAGGACCGAAACAGTACCCCCTGTAAATCTGATAAAACACTTAAGGTTTAGGGAGTTGGAAAGATCTGTGGACTTCTTCAGCCACCAAAGAAGGCTCTGTGTTCTCTTTCCTAAGTGTAGGCCAGTCCTTCTTCCAGAAACATAAATCTATAGACAAAAGTGATATTTGACAAGTAGTGTAGTCTTTGTGAGAGGTTAGTAGTGCTTTCTTTCTTTACAAGAAGATCCTGTTAATTTAGATGAGGAAAATATGAGAGAGGTGTAGTCTTATATCTGAAACTTAACAATAGGATAACTCCTTTGTATTTTTAAAAACAAAAAACCAACATAGTGAACCATATCCATATACAAGCACGAATCCAACTCTATAGTTACTGGAGATGTGAATGTCATATTTATAACATGGTATCTTTAGGGCTCTACCCTATGACCTTGTCCCTTTTTTTTTCTTCGTGGAGTATTCTGTGTAGTAAGTGAATAGTACATTCTTGACATTTTCTGTTATAGGATACTATGGAAGCAACATAAACTACCCAGAGTCTCACAGACTTGGATCGATGGTGAATCAGCATGTTTCCGTCATCAGCAGTGTTCGCTCACTGCCTCCGTACAGTGACATCCACGATCCACTTAACATTTTAGATGACAGTAGTAGAAAGCAGACCAGCTCGTTTTTCGCAGACACTTCACCTTCAGTTGCATGTCGAACTCCAGTAGTAGGTAAATTATTTTAGTAGTTCTTGAAAACATTTTAAAAAGCTGTGAACCTCAGGTATGTAGCTTTCCTTTGGAGGGTGACTGTTGAGGTGAACGGGGCCCTCATGTTCCCACGGGTGACCCATCAATTCAGATCTGAAGTCTTATTTTTGTATTAGTAATGGTCTCCAAGTTCCCAGTATCTATGTCACTGCGCAACTTAGTGCTAAATCTGTTATTCTTTCAAAAGCCAACACCTTTTATGTTTGCAGAAAATAAATCTAATCCGTCAGATGCAGTCTAAAAGATTTTAAGTTTTACGAGGACAGGAATGATGTCTTTTTCTCACTCTCCCTTGTTCACTGCTGAACCCAGGGGCAGTGTCAAGAGGTTTCTTTGGAACCCATAAACTCCAGCAGTATCCTAAAAACCATTCCAGGTTTAAAACAGTGGTGATTTGTGATAGAGGTTACTGTCATTTTCTCAATTATATGTAAAATGTGATTAGACAGCTCTGTAGAAAATGTTGCTATTTTTATTCTGCTACATACAGTTTCAGTAAAAATGAGCAAAACTGTGTGTTTGCCATGAACTCCCCTAGCATCTCCTTGTAACCAGGTTGCTCTCCCTGGGAAAATCCTGTGACGTACTAGATGTGTCAGCAGCACCCAGCCAAGTGTCTGCCACAGAGTAGGAACTCCATACATCAGTGAGTTGAAAAAAAGGGGCAAAAATGTATGGATAGATTTAGTTTCCCATAGCACTAATAAGGGGTCACAGGGCAAGTAGAGTTGCATGTAAGTATCAAGGCAGAGTGTTAATGCTTAGATGCAATGGTTGAAATCTTCCAGTGGAATAGATTTCGAGCTAGCATAAGTCAAGGGCATTGACACCCAACTGGAGCATAAGGGAAAATGAGATAAATTCCATCTCTCCCCTCTCAGTGTGCTTTTCCAATAACTCAATAGGAAGCACTTCTTCCCTTTCCATGACCATCACAGATGCTCCCTGAGCAGAGTCTAGCAGCTCATCTCGTGTTATCTGCAGATGGTCATTGCTTCTAGGTTACTCTAATGAAGCAGAAAATTCCACTTCAGGAAGTTTCCTCAGCATGAGACTAAAATGCACCGTGTTGCTATTGTTACTATTAGTTCTGTTTACTCATAGAGATAGTGGAAGCTTTGCTGGAACATAGCTTGGGTGTAGGATGGATTCTAAGCTTTAGTTGTCAGAGCTGGCTTACAAGTAAATAGCAAAGAGGGCTTCTGAATGAAAAGAGGGACTAGAGTAGGTGGGGAAGGAGTACAAGAGAAGGGAGGACCCACTGTCTGTTTCCTTAGTTATAAAGACTGGTTTTCAGGGACAGAACAGGTAATTAGAAAAATGAGAAAAACAGCAATGAGAAGTCAGCAACCATACACGAAGGAAATGTAGTGTTGGAGAGCAAGTTGGTCAAATTCTTTTTTTAAAAAAAAGATTTTATTTATTTGACAGAGAGAGATTACAAGTAGGCAGAGAGAGAGGAGGAAGCAGGCTCCCTGCTGAGCAGAGAGCCCGATGCGGGCCTCGATCCCAGGACCCTGAGATCATGACCTGAGCCGAAGGCAGAGGCTTTAACCCACTGAGCCACCCAGGCGCCCGAGTTGGTCAAATTCTTGAGAATCTACTACTATGCACCAAACTTCATTCGAGGCATGAGGTTATAGTGGTGATTGGGATGGAGTTCTTGCCTATAAGAAGTTTACATTCTAGTAAGGAGAGATAAGGCAATGGATACATAGACAAATGCATTAAGAAGATAATGTTGGGTACTCTGAAGTCAGTTAAGTAGGGTAAAATGATAAATAGTTATGGAGAACCTGCTTTTGGTAAGATGGTTGGGAAAATAATCCCCAGGCAGAGATATTGAAGTTGAAAGCTGAGTGGAGGAGTGGAGGAGCTGAGTGAGGAAGCACTGACAGGAAGATCTAACGGTGGAGATCTAGGTAGAAGAAATATTAAGTGCATAGTCTCTGAAATGAGAATAAGAAAAATTCAGTGGGCAGAAAAAAGGCCAGTGTGTTTTGAGCATAGTGAATGAAGACAGTAGAGAAAAACAAATCAGTGGACAGAGACCAGTTCACAGAAGGTGTTGTGAGCCAGGGAAAGGAGCTTGGATTCTGTTCTGAGAGTAATGGAAAGTCATTGTAGCATTTGAGAAGAGTAACAATCTACTGTACACTTCAGCAACATCATCCTGGCTGCTCCCTGCAGAATGAGAGGGTGTGGCAAAGGTGAGGGTCATGAGACCAGTGAGGAGGCTGCTGTGTTGGTCCAGGTAGGAAAAGATGGTGGGTTTTTGTTTTTTTAATTTTTTATTTAAAATAAATTGATTACTATATTGTGTATTATTAGTTTCAAAGGTAGACTTTAGTGATTCATCAGTTACATGTAACAGCCAGTGCACATTACATCAAGTGCCCTTCTTAATGCCCACCACCTAGTTACCCCATTCCCCTCCACCTCCCCTCCAACAACCCTCAGTTTGTTTCTTATTGTTAAGAGTTCCTTTTGGTTTATCCCCTCTCTGATTTTATCTTATTTTACTTTTCCTTCTCTTTCCCTATGTTCATCTGTTTTGTTTCTTAAATTTCAGATAGGAGTGAAATCATGATATTTGTCTTCCTCTGACTGACTTATTTTGCTTAGCCTAATACCCTCTAGTTCCACCACATTGTTGCAAATGGCAAGATTTCATTCTTTTTGATGGCTGAGTAATATTCCATTGTGTGTGTCTGTGTGTGTTTACACATACACATTGTATATACATATGTATGTATACAGATACACATTGTGTATATATATATACTATATATACATATATGCACACATATAATCATATATATATATATATATATATATATATATATATATATATATATATATATATATATGCCTATATGTGTGTATATATGTATATATAGTATATATATATACACAATGTGTATCTGTATACATACATATGTATATACAATGTGTATGTGTAAACACACACAGACACACACAATGGAATATTACTCAGCCATCAAAAAGAATGAAATCTTGCCATTTGCAACAATGTGGTGGANCTCTTTCAATAGTTTGGCTATTCTGGACATTGCTGCTATTAACATTGGGGTGCAGGTGCCCCTTCGAATCACTATGTTTGTATACTTTGGATAAATATCTAGTAGTGTAATTGCTGCATCATAAGGTAGCTCTATTTTTAACTTTTTGAGGAACTTCTATACTGTTTTCCAGAGTGGCTGTACCAGCGTGCATTCCTACCAACAGTATAAGAAGGATCCTCTTTCTCCACATCCTTGCCGACATTGTTGTTTCCTGAGTTGTTAATTTTAGCCATTCTGACTAGTGTGAGGTTATACCTCATTGTGGTTTTGATTTGTATTTCTCTGATGCCAAGCGATGTTGAGCATTTTTTCATGTGTCTGTTGGCCATTTGTATGTCTTCTTTGGAGAAATGTCTGTTCATGTCTTCTGCCCATTTCTTGACTAGATTATCTGTTCTTTGGGTGTTGAGTTTGACAAGTGATTTATAGATTTTGAATATTAGCCCTTTATCTGATAAGACATTTACATACATCTTCTCTCATTTTATAAGTTGTCTTTTAGTTCTGTGGACTGTTTCCTTGCTGTTGAAAAGTTTTTCATCTTGATAAAGTCCCAACGGTTCATTTTTGCTTTTGTTTCCCTTGCCTTTGGAAACATGTCTAGCAATAAGTTGCTGTGGCTGAGGTCACAGAATTTGCTGCCTGTGTTCTCTGGGATTTTGATGGATTCCTGTCTCACATTAGGTCTTTCATCAATTTTGAGTTTATATTTGTGTATGGTGTGAGAAAGTGGTGAAGATGGTAGTGTGAACAATGGAAGAAGTGTGGATGGAAAGAGGAGGTATATTTGGGATATATTTTGGTGATAAGGTTGTCTCTCAATTTTAGTTTGAAATTGAGTTTCCTTTGTGAACTGTGCAGAAGAAAAAACAATTTCTGGAAAATAGCATAGATATGTGTGATAAATGCAAAAATAAATACAGAGGCTTAAAGTGAGTGGCACTTTCAAAGGAAAAAGAATCAGTATTTTTTGATAGTCAATATTCAATTGCTGATTGTATTTTCCCTTACAGCATCCAGCTTGCAAACGCCAATTCCTTCCTCCTCATCTCAGTGTATGTATGGAACTTCCAATCAGTATCCAGCTCAAGAGACCCTGGATTCCCATGGAGCAAATGGTAGAGAAATGGTATCCTCTTTACCACCCATCAATACTGTGTTCATGGGAACGGCAGCTGGAGGCACTTAAACCAACAATGTTGGGTGGGGAATGAAACCAAAAATCTCTACTGCTCAAATATTATTCACTCAGATTGCCATCAGGGTAAAGAAAATGGAATATACAGTGACAGGACATTGTTTTTCAAGTCACGGATACAAAACTATGGAGAACTCCTTAATGAGTGGAGATACTTACAGACTTTGCCTTACACACAAATTGTTTAAAATATGATCTCATTATTAATTATAGTTTCAAACATTATCAAGTGGAACCAGTGGAGCTTTGAAGATGCAAACATTTCAGCTATGAAGATTTAATATTTTGCTTCCTAATTTATTGAAAATCTATGTGCTGTTTCATCTTTGGTCTATAAAGGGAAAAAAATATTTAATGCCTTAAAATAACTTTAATTTATTAGGGTCTCAGAATCACTGTTTACTATCCCTTATTTGACCAAAAGTCAAATGTGTATGTTCTACCTCCTATGGAAATGTTTACAGGGTCAAGACTTAATTAAAATCATTCTAGACCAAAGTTGCTTGACTTTCAATCCTGTGCATTAGAGTGATGATTTCTGTTACATAGCAGTATTCCAATTCTATGTAACTGAATGGAGATTATAAATGCTTTCTCTCTTTATTTAAGAAAGATAAGAAGAAATGAAAGAAATAAAGTACGAAAATATTTTTAAAGGCTTGCTCACTCTCAGAGCTGTTGCTGTTTCTGAAGAATGCTTGGGACTTGCAGGCAAAGCTCCTTTGGATATTGAATTAAAGACTAAAGCTGGTTGGCCAAAACATGATACTTCAAGAATATTTGCATATCATATCCATGCAAATAAATATAAAGAAATTGTGGCAGATAGACTGAACTTCTACCGATTTGGAAGCAGTCTTTCATCAAGTACTTGGCTTAGAAACTGAGAGTGAATGAGTGTTCAGGGATCATTTGAATGCAAAGGGAAATTCAGAAGTGATGAATTCAATCCCTATGAGTTAATAGAATTTGATACACTATCTATCTAGCTCTGTTTCTTTTTCTTTATCATATGTGTTAGCTGAGAAGTCTGTTGTAAGACTCATGGCCTGTAATGGCAAACCTCCATTAACTTCACAGCCTTTTCCTATAGTCTCATGACAGGCCTTAGATTATTTGTATAAAGGCTTGGGTTATACTGTGATCGCTGGATACATTTTTAAAGTATTTGTAAGCCCCAAATACCCATTATACATCGTGATGTAATTTGGTGAAGACAAACTGTGGAATTGTTTTCAGCAAGCAATAAACAATGAATTGTGGACTTGTCAGAGTGTTGCTACCATTTGCTCAGTAGCATGCTTAGTAGCATGTAGTTTATGAGCTAATTAATTGAGCAGAAAAATTTTGCAACAGTAACAAATCATGAAAAATACCAATAAATGTTCTATTATTTTCTGTAGTAATATTGTAGAGTACAAAGGGGAATGAAATTAATAAGGGCTTGGACTGAAGTAAAAAACAAAACAACTTTAAGAAATGTCTGGAAGGAAGTCTTGAAAATTAAAACAAATTTCCACTGTTTGGTAATTAAATATATATTCAGCATCTGCTTTGTAGAGACATACTGGAAAATGCAAGTTGAAAACGACAAAAATGAAAATACAAAGACTGTAAAAAAACAACAACTCTGCCGATACCTTTACTAAATTCTGATGTAATGATGAAAGGGTGAGATGATAGGAAATGGAAGCTCACTGAAGATTTTTGAGTAAAAAGCAGTATGGGGGAAATGATGTTTAGGGAACAGCCGGCAGCAGCCGGAAAGGGAGGTAGACCAGACAGAAGAGGAACTAGCCCAAGAATGGGCTATTTTGGAGGCTGTTTCTCTCATCCAGATGTCCCGCTGAGAAGTGCAGAGACTACATGGAAGCTAGTGAAAGGAGGAGGAGAAAGAAGGCCAAGCATCATTCCAAAGAGGAATGAGTATCATTTAGTATAATGGAAGGATTGGCAATGACTAGATATAAGGATTAAAAAGTAGTATGTTAGTAGTGGCTCTAAAGTTTTCCTTAACCCTATTTACAGAGCATTTCAGTGTAAATAGCTGCCCCTTTGTAGATGATGGAAAATGATCTGGAGCCAAGAGAGTGCAGAAGACAAGTGAATATTGTCTCTGGGCTTCATGTGCACCTGGTTGATGACAAGGTGCTAAATTTTGACATCAAGAAAACTAACTAGCTCTTTTCCCCGGGCAGTGGTACTTGAGTTCATGTCTATTAGACATATGATCATTTTCTCAGTGTGGGTACTTTTGGCTTTTGGGCAGAACAGTTCTCTGTTTTGCAGGACTATTCTGCATGTTGGACAAGACTGAGTATCTCCAGCCCTCAGACACTAAATACCAAAGCACTCCCCTCACCCAGCCTTGTGATCACTAACAACATCTTCCATATTTCCAAATGCCACTGGAGAGGCCGTACCAGTCCTGCATGAATTAGAATTGACAGCATCTTTAATTTTACCTAGAAGCAGCTTGAGATATTTAATATCTTTCTGCCCTTCAACTCCACTCATCATTTGAGAATTCTTTCATAAATCTAAAGCTTGGGGCGCCTGGGTGGCTCAGCGGTTTAAAGCCTCTGCCTTCGGCTCAGATCATGATCTCGGGGTTCTGGGATCGAGGCCCACATCGGGCTCTCTGCTTGGCGGGGAGCCTGCTTCCTCCTCTCTCTCTCTCTCCCTGCCTCTCTGCCTACTTGTGATCTCTCTCTCTCTCTGTCAAATAAATAAATAAAATCTTAAAACAAAAATCTAAAGCTTGGATGCTCAAGGCATTGTCTGCCATTCTTTAGGTGAATTTTAAAATGGGTAAAGGATCTTGCCTAGCTTTTTAGTGTTTCTGTTTTTAAAAGTAAATAAATGATTCTTCAAGTAATTTTTAGAAGTTGTGTAGTATCAATTATAAAGAAGTGACCTGTTCAAGCTAATTCTTACATGAAGTCCAAAATTACAGTTAGAAATAAAAAAAGCTAGAGGTTTATAAATTCAGTTCTTGGGGTACTACCTTTCAAATCTTGTTATAGCAGTTACTATAGATAAATGGCGTAATGAAAAATGAATGTTTCAGATAATTCAGTGGCTTCTTAGTACAATTTAGGCACCAAGAGCCTGTTTTATAATGGCTTGAAGAAAAACTAAAACCCAGGTATATCACTACTATAGAATTACTTGTCAGGAGAGATCTGGCTTACTTTCCTCTCTCTAGGTAGTACTATACTCAGAAAAGCTAGAGCTCTCCTCAGTTATGTGTTCCCAAGTATGGTTTCAGCTAGGAAGGTTTTTTTTAATTAAGCTAAATTCCACTTACAGTTGTGAGATAAAACCTTTCTCTTTGTTTCTGATTTAAAAGAGAAAAGTCCATGAGACCTTTAAGGTCACCCACATCAAGAGCCCATTTTGGAAGTGGAAAGGGGAGTATTTTTTATTGCCACAATGGCTAATGGAGCAGGTGCACTGGCATTTAGTGTCAGGACCAGGGATGTGAGTATCCTGCGATGTGTGGAAGAGATTTGCACAATGAAGAAATGTCCCACTTCAAAAGCCAGTAACACTTCTTTGGAGAAATGGAGGTAGACCAGTAGGCTGTGAGGCGAATGTCCCCAGATTTTGCCCAATAGTGATGCCTTATATTAAATGGTTTCTGTCTAACCCAATCAGATGATTTCTTCAGGAAGTGTGACTATGAAACTCATACACACAGGCTAGAGAAGCAAACAGGCAGTAGAGCAGGACTAGAAGCAGGAAGAAAGAGAGAGAAGGAGAGCTAGAGAGAAGCCGAGTTGTGAGAGGGGTCCAGCATGCAGCAATGGGTAGGTCCCTCTAACAGGACACCGAGATGACAGGTGCCCCGAACTAGATCTCTAGAACACCAGAGCTGACACCGTGCCATCCTGAGCAGTGAGACACACAATGCCGAATTCTCCTCTGTCCTCTCAGATTTACCCTTGGAGTCCTTATTGACAGGATCTCCATTTAGCCATTCAGTGTACACCTACTCTGCCTATACCACCAGTCCACAGCACCATGGGTTTCCTCTTCTTCAGAAAAACTTGATAAACAGTAAATTAGAGGCTCACTGGTGATGTTTTTCAACCACTGAATTCATGCTCATACAAATGCAGTCCACAAAAAACAAGACAAAAAATACTGGCAGTTCTTGAAAGTGAGCTCAGGTAGTGCATTCTCCCCCACTAACCTCTCTACACTTCCCCCCCCCCAAAAAAAGAAAACAAAGAAGAAGAAAGAAAGAAAGAAAGAAAGAAAGAAAGAAAGAAAGAAAGAAAGAAAGAAAGAAAGAAAGAAAAACCCTTTGAAATAAACGAATTCTGAAACCCAAACACAAAGTTCCAACTTTTCAAAAAAGCAGGAGACAAAGAAGAGTGATATCTGAACTCCCTGGAATATCCCTGGAAATGGATATTATAGGCACTCAGATTTCTGTATAACAAAGAGAAAAATTAATTGTCATACAAGTCTCACATTAATAGGTATGAGCTCTTCTGAGGCCTGGAGTAGCAAACTGGTCATACTCTATTTTGAAGGCAGATTTATAATCCCAGGCGAGTTATAGAAATTTAAACAAAAACCTTCCAGAAAAGTAAACAATAGTGATTATGGCATACAGCACATTTTGTGCTTTGAGGAAGATAAGAAATGATGAGTTTATATAAAAGGTTATTGTACTATCTCATTCAATTATTGAATTCTAAATTAAATCCTCAAGTTTGTAAATGGCATAGAACACAACTTGTTGTTCCAAAAGCATACTGGTTAAATGAAAAGAAAATAAATTTCTCTTACTCCTTGATTATTGGTGTTAGCAATGGCTGGAAAAGATTGGTAGTTGCAATGAGTAATCTATTCATTAATTTTGAGGAATTTCATTACAAAATAAGGTCCTATCTCTGTTGTGACTGGTAAAAAGGTGTTCAGTTTTCTTATATCAAAATCTTATAAATAGTGTTAGTTTTTATTGATCTTGAGCATATAGTATTATGTAGAAATGTTTCTCATTATAAAAATAGTCTATTTCCAGAATGAGCAAATTCATTTATTTAGGCTTTTTTTTTTTGTAGAATCTAATCCAGTTGGAGAGATCTCTGATTTTTTTCCTCAAAATTCTCATATCTATAATTTCAGTCATATTCATGCAGGTGTTTATGAGGATAAAAGTGACCACTCATCCATTTGACCATTTTACTTGTCATATCTAGAACTTCTGCCATAACTAGAAGGTTCTAGTTCTCTCTGTCTGCTCATTAGCATAGAAAACTTCCGACATATATATAAATATAGAATACTTCTAGATTCCTGCTCCTATTAAGAACTTTATCTCACTATTTACAAATATTTCATTTAATGTCAAGACTTAAAATTTATTTATAGCGTGACTATTTTACAAACTGTCTTGGTCATGTTCTTAGGTTTGGTTAAATTTTGTTAAGGAGTTAATATGTTGAAGGTTCCAAGAGATACTCTTGTTTTATCCCACATTTTAACAAATAAAGTGTACTCACACTGCTACCAAGGACAAGGTCCCTCCCTTCATGGATCTTACATTTATGAGGTAAGGCAGACATTAAGCTGAGCATTTACACAACTGGTCACAACCAAGAAATAATTTATTGACATTGTGAAAAGAAGTAAAGGCTGCTCAGAGAAATAATGAGAGTTGAGCCCCAGGAGATGTTTTCAGGGCAGGGATGGGGTGGATAGAGCTGGTCAGGGAAACTTCTTGCAAGAAGTGACATACTGAGCCTGGAAGAATAAGTGGAAAGCAGCTGATGTTGGGGAAGGAGGTGGTGGAGGGGGAAGGGTTGAGCAGGCAGGATGAGTGATTAGGACAGGAATGCAGCCATAAGGAACCTATGACTGGAAGTAAAAGATGAAAAGATGTGGCAGAGGGCACCTGGGTGGCTCAATCAGTTAAGTGTCTGCCTTTGGCTCAGGTCAGGATCCTGGGGTCCTGGGATCAAGTCCTGGGTGGGGTTCCTTGCTCAGTGGGGAGACTATTTCTCCCTCTCCCTTTCCTACCCCGTTCCTCCTCTCTCACTCACTCTCTATCGCAAGTAAATAAATAAAATCTTAAAAAAAAAAATGATGTGACAGACCCTGGAGAGTTTGGAAGAGCGGCCTGAATGAATACTCCTGAGGCTTTCAGATTTTAATGATGATCGTAGTGATTTATTGATGAAACATGAAAAACATGATTGTGAATATATAGAGAGTATTAAACTAGGCTGGTAAGAATGTCAAGCTGAGATTTTTATAAACTCTGAAATGCTAAAATATTTTCAATAAACACCACTGCTTTCCTAGACTGTTCTACTAAAAATAGCCTTGAAGCCCCTTTTATGTGTTCTGTGACAACACATAATTAAGGAAATTAATCTCATGGTTTCCTTTTTTTATTGAGATATAATTGACATGTAACACGGTATTAGTGTTAGGTGTGCTTTTCTTCATGAAGGTCTTAATTTGGTTCTCTTTTCAAAAATCATTATTTCAGCCAATAAGACCAGATTTAATAGAATTCTCTATTCCTTTCCCACAAATTCAATCCCAGACTTCCTCCCTTGAAAAAGGTATTTAAATATCAGGTAAGAAAAAAAAAAAACATTTTCTTGCTTTTAAACGGCATTTTTTTGTATTGCCCATGTGATTAATACTGAACCTAAAGTTGAAGGGAACTAAAGGTGAAGAGAAGGTCAAAACCAAGATTTCTCAGTGTGATGTGGTGACTTTACCTCTTAAAATAGATGTCATAGAGTCTTTGAGTGAGAATTGGGTGAGGAACACGTTTACGAAAGTGAAAAATTAACTACTCAATATGATACCTGCTCCAAAGTAAAGAGAAACCATTGTTTTTATTAGTTAAAAACAAGGGCGGTGTTCTTACCAATCAATAGAATGAGGGTCAGAGATTTACAGCCTTCAAGCATCTTTAAACACACGGAGGCAAATATGAGCTTCGTGGGCAGTTTGTTAATCAAGATTTGTCATTTAGCTTTGTGTGCTTTAGCTTATTAATGCTTTACACATGATCCCTGTGGAAAATAAAATTGTTTCCACATTTTATATTGCAAAATGGCAAGATTTCTTGCCTTTGAACTTTAAGGGTTATGTATTTGTACTATTTGCCATCCCCTCTCCCCACACATACACTGTTTTGTACTTATTACTCATTGTCCAAATACTTCAACAATTTATGATATTCATTTCAACCCTCTGCTCCCCAAAGAAACTTCAGCTAGAAAGTGTGCCTGAAGATGGCACCAGACGTATTTTCACAGGAAGCTGAGTTTTTACTTGCCTGGGGGGTAGAGGGGGGGTGGGGGCACTTGGACAACAAACAGGCAAAGTAAACCATCTGAGAGCGGAACCCCTGGGTGGTCAGTTGGTTAAGCATCTGTGTTTGGCTCAGATAATGATACCAGGGTCCTAGGATTGAGTCCCATATCAGGCTCCCCACTGAAGGAGCCTGCTTCTCCCTCTACCTGCTGCTTTCTCGCGCTCTCTCTTAACAAATAAATTAATAAACTCTTTAAAAAAAGAAAAAGAAAACCCTCCAAGAGTTCATTAATGCCCCTTGGCATCTTAATGCTCCCCAGGAAATATAAGGGGAAAATGGCCAAGAATGGACAAAGGAATAGGGGAAACCAGAGAGAATAGCTTGTCTTTATCACAGGCTTCAATGCTAAGTGGCTTGCATGGCTTTTCCTGGGCTCCCTGCATTTAAAAAGATACGACCATTAAAGATTCAGATAGGGTACAGTAAGGACTAAGAAGTATCCTAGTCCTGAGTTCCAGGAAAGGCACTGCACCAAGATTCACCTATTTGCCTTTATGCAGCAGGGTTGAAGTGGTTTTTCAAGTTTTTGTTAAAACATGAAGACAAGATTAACATAAACTATGATTTCAAAGTAGAGACAACATATGAAGCAATTAAGATGCTTTCTATGGAGCAGACAAATCTGTGTTTGAAACCACACTAGTTGTGTAACAACTTCCCTGAGACTCATTTTTCTCAGCTGTAAATGGGCTTAATAATACTATCTACCACAAAATATTTTTGTGAGGGTTAACTGAGCTACTGCTTATATAATATTTGGCAAGATAGTTTCTGTCATATTGCATAGGCTAAATGAATGGTAACTGTTATTAATTATCATTATTTTTTAAATCCCAATGGAATCAGTAATGTTATTGAATGCAATGCAAACTGTTCTTGTGTGCCCTTATGTGTAACGTAAAATGCTATATTGCTAAAGTTGTGTAGCAAGATAACCTAAGCTGGTGTAATTAAATATGAATTTATTATGTAAAAGTAAAGGAAAAAAGCAAAATGTAGTAAATCATTAACTATTCCAATATGGTTACATAGAAGTGACTCTCACAGGATACAATATGGTCTGATTGTTAGATATGAAAACATTATTACAAACAGTATTTAAAAATAATTTGTGTTTATATGTATTTTACCGATTTCAAACAATGATGTAAATTCTTCCTTGATTAATCAATAATTCTGGGAGTGAGCTATCAATGTGTATTTTAGTCTGATTGTTTTCATGAAAATGTAAAAAACAGCTATAAAAATGTGTGATATTTTGGGGCACCTGGGTGGCTCAGTCAGTTGAGCATCTGACTTTGGCTCAGGTCATGATCTCAGGGTCCTGGGGTCGAGCCCCTAACCGAGCCCCCTGTCGGGCTCCATGCTCAGGCTCTGCTGCTCAGTAGGGAGTCTATTTGTCCCTCCGCCCCTCCTCCCACTCATGTTCTTTCTCTCTCTCTCTTTCTCAAATCGTATCTCTTTAAAAATATGTGATTTTTGTCTGTGGAAATTTATATTAGGAAGAAAATTTTTTTCATTGATTAATTTTTATTTCCCCTTAAAAGTCAATTAAATTAGTATTTCAAAAAATATATATGGTTACATTTATAATAAAAAATTGTTAAATGTTGGACATTTCTAATGCCTTCATCGCTGCAAGGTTGGGGACAAAGTTTCCTGTTCTCTTTACTATGACTATCAGGAAAACCTTTAGCTTAGCCAAAAGCACTCTCCCAAGCTCCTAAGCTGAACAGTCGATTACTGGGTGTCTCCTCCAGGACGTTGTGCAGGCACCCAAGGCTCAGCATGTACAGAGCAGGAGTCATTTGCTTTATTCTCAGATTGCGTTCTCAGCCTGTTTTCCTTCTTGTCATTACAGTGCTGTGGAAGCCAGAAGTCGGAAAGTTATCTTCACCTTTCCCTTCTTGCCCCCCTTTCCGGTCACTTTGTTCCTTCTAGTGATCTTTCTGAGCGCTCACCCTCCTCGTACTCATGGACAACATCCCCAGTGCAAACTCTCATCTCTTCTCGGGATGGTGGTTTTAGCCACAGCTCAGTCCACTTCTCCATCGCTTTCAGAGGGATCTTCCTTAAACAGACCATCCCATGCTGCTCAAGACCATTCTCCAGCTCTTCTTTGATCTCAGACCAAGGCCCAAACTCATTAGCATGGGCCTGGGGCTTTTTTACTCTTCCTGCTTGGACCTAATATTAATCAATATAATGCATATGCTCTTTGGAACTTTGTCTGGAGGTGGACGGTCCATAGGATTTTTAGATGTCCAAAGTAATCACTGTGTAGGTACTGGGATTTCCTTTATGTTTTATGGTCGGGGTAGAAAGTGTAGGAATATGAATGATAAATGGTCAATAGAGATAAAATGCTTATAAAAATCAATAGCTTTAATGGATTTAAAATATCGCAGGACATTAGCATTTGACACAAACATTGAAGGCAATCTCATTTAATGGAAAATTTTGGCTCCATCCTCTCTCTTTCTAATGTGTGACAAAGTGATATTGAAAGGCTGAGGAAATAGACGTTGATAGACTTCAATGACGTATAGGCAGGTAGAGGCTTAATTGAGACCAAGGTTGAGATTTAAAGCAAGTTAATACACAGGAATTCAATAAACATAATAAACTCTCTTCCTCTTCATCTGCCTCTCCTGTATTTGGATGATTCTTACTCAACCTCCCAGTATAGATGTTGCATTGTCTGAGAAGTGTCCCTGGAAACCCCAAAGCCCAGGTTAGTGTCCCTCCTATAAGCTCCCTTTAGATCCTAGACTTACTTCTTCAACATGACACTTCACATGTTATTTTTCTGTCTTTTGAACTTGACTATAAATACTGGGATGGCTGAGGTGATTTTCAGGTTTACTGATGTATTTCTACAATAAACACATGTTTGATTAAAATTGCATGTTAAGGAACACTTTTGAACATAGAATGAATAATCACCTTTGGTTCCATTACTCAAGATGCTGTGTACAGAACAACACAATGAAAGCAGAGCCAGGGTGAATCAACAATCACTGTCATCTCACAGGGGCGCAGAACTGCACAAATTAGGAACACTGATCAAGACTGGCCTTGCCCTGGTATAGTCACCAATCTGAAGCATTCCTTGGAGAGGAAAGTTGTGCTACGTTTTTTGTCTGTAGTTTTTATTTTATTTTGAATCATAGAGGTGAAACACAATTCTGTTCTAAAAACTAAGATCTAGTTACTTATTTTAGTAGTCTAGACCCTCAGTAAATATTGATTAACTCACTGATTCGTTGATTGGTTGCCTGGAAAATGTCTTTGTAAATCATGGGTTCCACATACACATTCTAAATAAATGCTTGCGCTTTTGCTCAACAAGACAGATGGTAGGGTGTTAACAACATTATTTGTAACAGAGAAAAAAATTAGGATGAACTTACTTAAATGACCATCAATAGATGGATAAGAAATAAAAGTTCATACAATGTAATACTATAGGCAAAATTAAGGAATTAAATCTGCACATATTAACAAGAATAAATCATTATGTAATCATGGTGAGTGGAAAAAGCAAGTTTGAGAGAATAAGTAAAATCTAAGATTAATGTAAATTAAGAAAACATAAAGTATTTCTTGTTTATGGATATACATATGTGGTATAAGTATAGAAATGTGGTTAGGAGGCATATATGGTTAAACCTTGAACAACACAGGTTTAAACTGCCCAGGTCACTTACGTGCAGACTTTTTTCTATAAATACGGCATGGTATTATATATGTATTTTCTCTTCCTGATGATTTTCTTAATATTTTCTTTTCTCTAGCTCACTTCATTGTAAGAATATAGTATATAATACATACAACATACAAATAGTATTAGATGACTTTATGTTCTCAGTAAGGCTTCTGGTCAACAGTAGGCTATTCAATAGTAGGCTGCTTAAGTTTGGGGGCAGTCAAAATTTACTTGTGGACTTCTTTTTTTACATGTGGCTTTTTGACTACATAGGGGTAGGTGTTGGAACCCCTAACCCCTGTGCTGTTCAAGAGACCACTGTATGTTATCTTCAGTTATAAGGATTACCTCGGGGAGGGAGGCAGGGTGAGAAGACTGAGTAAAGGTTCAATTTTACCTTACACATTTTATTTCTTAAAAAAAGACGTGAAGCAAATGTGGCAAAATGCTATATATTTGTTAAAGTGTGGTGATGGATACATTGGTGTTTATTATGTTATTCTGTGTACTTTCTAATAGATTTAAATATTTCATAATTATTTCTTAAATTACAATGGAGAAAAGTGAGCCCTAAATGGAGAAAGCCTATTCAGTTTTAAAAAACTACAGTTTTGAGGTGCTTGGGTGGCTCAGTTGGCTAAGTAACTGCCTTTGGCTCAGGTCATGATCCCAGGGTCCTGGGATGGAGTCCCACATTGGGCTTCCTGCTCAGCAGGGAGTCTGCTTCTCCCTCTGACCCTCACCCCTTTTATGGTCTCTCTCTCTGTAATAAATAAATAAAATCTTTGTTAAAAAAAAGATAAAAAATTAGAATCTTACCCACAGATGTTAGTTCAGCACTGCAGCAGCGAGTGGTATAAACTGTATATTTTTGGCAGTTTAAGTCTCATTGGCCAATGTTCCTGACTCTGGGGAGGCAGTTAGGTAGTAATAAATGTTTTGTTAGATAAGATGGGGAGAAGGTTTTTCCCTTGAGAAATTTAAATGTTTTTCCTAATTCCCAAAGCAAAAGATCAGAAATGCAAAATAACAGGAAAAATCCACATATAATCTTATTCTTTCAAATAAAACCTATAAATGTTATTTTTATACACATGCACATGCCTCTATGCATGTACAACCCAAGAGCATCTTTCTATGCATACTTGGTATACACTTAGTAGTAGATGATGAATGTTTTTCTGTTCTTTAATTTCTCTTACCAGAAAATTCTTAGTAGTTGTTAGAATTTCTTTGGGTGGATATATTACAATTTACTTAACCAATTTCCTACAGGTGAAAATTTAGACTGAAAAAAGACATCTAGACATCTTAAGAAAAGAAAAAGATAGTAATTTCCTGATTCACTGGAAATAATATGGTTTAGAATATTTTTTAATCCAACATTGGTTTCACCGAATCCCAACATGAAAACACACATACTTGATTTTTGTTTTAAACATACAAAATCATCCAGATGATGAACTAAATTTCCCAGGAGACAAAACCTCTGTGACATCTTGGTCAGCTATTAGCATGCCTGGGGGCTGGCATGCCTAGGCTATGACCATATCCCCACAGTGATTTTTACCTGCCTACTTTGGCAGTGGGAAAAAGGGATGTCAAACTGAAAGTGTTTAAAATAAAATTCTTAGGGGATGACTACATTATTTGAATATTCTTAAGTGGGAATTATTTCCATATTGATACTGGATATGAACTTTCAACCTCACAACAACCTTATGTAATATATTTGTTGAAATAAACTTCTAGGCCCAAGATGAAGCTGCTCCTACCCAGGATGCCCTGTCAGCAAACAGAAACTTAGATCACTGTTTCTATAAATGCTGCACTTGACGAATAACGTCAAACAACCAGCCAACCAACCCCTAAATACCAGGCCAGCTCTGGCTTTTATTGCTTCCTTCCTTGTTCTTTTTTCTTTATCCTATAAAAACTTCCTGCCTTCCATTTTACAGCTCTCTGAATGGAAACTGTCATTTCATGAAGTGTTAAATAAAACTTGTTTCTACCACTGAAATTGTCTTCTCTAATCATTTTTTAAACAAATTACATTAACATTTATGCTGAAGGTGAAGAGAAATTACTTTATGATTCCTTTAGAATAGAAAATCACAAAATAGTCTTGTTGATCTCATTGTCAAAAAAGACCTTCTGACACATGAATATCCATGTTTGCATATCCCTGAGGATATGCCAGTGGTCTAGATGAGAGATAATGAAGGCAATGCCCAATGGAGAACACAAGTAAGTAGAGTGAAGCAGGGCGAATCGAGCAACCACGCGAAGTGAAATTCAGGCACTATGGAGGTCATGATTTGATCCCCTATCAATGTCAATGTCACAACTCATTCTTTCAAGTTCAGTTAATATTGATGAGGTTATAAACACATGGCTTCCTCCCTTGAAAGTATTTATCCATGCAAACACACCTCTCAATAGCCTAGCAACTCATCTGCCTTCTGCTTTCAAGGCTAGATGTATCACACATTCCCTTAGATAAAAGGAATCATTCGGACAAATCTTCCACGCATCTCCATGAAGGAATAAAATCCAAATTTCCACCCAGGGTCAGTGCAAACAATACCATCCAACAATTAAGGACTTTTCTAAGTCATGTTGAGGAAACCAACTCATGCTTGGACTGATTTTTCTGAGGCAGGTCTATGTGCTTCTGCTTCTGTTGGAGGACAAATAACTCATGAGATGAAGCACTGTGTGTCATATAAAAGCTGTGGTTGGAATTCTTTGGGTTTCTACTATCTATATAATCGGTGAGGAAGATGTTACAATATTCCAGGTAAAAGGTGGCTTAGGCTTCAACTCTTGTGATGAATTCAACAGATTTCAAAACAAGAGAAGACAGACTTGATTAACTGGCCATGGGGGATGGACTTGGTGGACAGGGTGATAGGAAAGAAAAGAGCTGATCTGAGACTTGGTCTGTGGTGACACCGACAAGGAATTAGGAAATAGGAGCAAGTGTGGTGTTTCTGTGAGGGATATATGGGTGAAGGGTCCCAAGAAACATAATCATTTTATGCAAATTAATTCTGAGGTGCTTTTGAGGTATGCCTGGATGGACCTGTTTCTGCTCTAAAACTTGAACTACAAAGACTGGAAATTTGCACTTGTTGGTCATTAAGATAAGGTCTTAGTTAAAACTGTAAGTGACAAAGTTATTGCCCAGGGAGAATCATAGGAAGGCAGAACAGTGGGCCAAAAGAAGATGACTGAGAAAAGTCCTGCATTTAAAGAGAAGATACTGAGAACGTTCACGAAGGAGACTGATGGTCAGAGCTGGGAGTAGAGAAAAGGGAATGCTGTGATCTGAGGTCAAGAAATTGGGAGAGTTTCAAGAATACATGATGGTCAGCAGGGAGAAATGTAGTGTAGGTGCTCCATAAGAAAAGGATTGGAAAATATCTTTTGGGTTTGGGAAGGTGGAAATCACTGGACTGTTTGAGGGCAGCTCGAGTGGAGGGTTCTGAGCAAAAGTCAGCTTGTACGGGTTTGGACTGAGTTGCAAATGGGAAGTGAGGAAAGGAAGATAGTGAGTATGGAACATTCTTTAAAATTTCCTATAGAGTTAAAAGAAGGCTGTTTGTTTTTCTTCTTTCTGAGTGGGAAAAGTTTAAGCATGCATATGGATTACAGGGAAGCAACTGGCAGAATGGAAGTCATTGAAGGTATAGGTGAGGTGGTAAAGAAGGAGTGACATACTGGAAGAAATGTTCTCATCTGGGCTTAGCTGAATCACTTGGATGCACTGGTAGTTATTTGTCTTCTCACTACCCTGCCATAACATTCTCTATTCACATGCTGTTCCTTATCTCTTTACACGTGTTGGCAGTACCTGCAACAGGACCCATCCATTTGTGAGTCTTGTTCTTCCAAGCTCTCCTGCAAAATCCTGGCAGAAGAAAAATGGGGTGGACCTGGTGATTGGTGAGTGAAAGCAGAGTCTAGCCAGAAAGACTTCTCTATTCGATTTTGTTCTTCTTTCTTAATTACTACATCGGTAATAAAATGACCACATGATCTGGTTTTCTTTGTCCAAAAAACAAGGTCAATTATCAAAGCAACACAGCCACAGAGCTTTATGATGAGGTGGAGATTTCTGCAAAATCCAAGTTAATTGGCACATCTCATAGGATTCTCTGACTTCCTGAATTGAATTAGGGCAGGTTTTAAGCCATTGTATTATACATACACGCACAGAGAACATGCAAAGATATATTGTTCTCCTGGTCCCTAGGTGGAGTAGGAGGTTCTGATATAGAAATAACATGCTAGGGCGCCTGGGTGGCTCAGTGGGTTAAGCCTCTGCCTTCAGCTCGGGTCATGATCTCGGGGTCCTGAGATCGAGCCCCACATCGGGCTCCCTGCTCAGTGGGGAGCCTGCTTCCTCCTCTCTCTCTGCCTGCCTCTCTGCCTACTTGTGATCTCTCTCTCTGTCAAACAAATAAATAAAATCTTAAAAAAAAAAAAAGAAAGAACATGCTATAGACACATTTAGGCTAATCTAGAGGTGGATATTAAACTTTAAGCTTTTTATAAACACACAGTAGATATCCTTACACCATTCCTGACCCCCAGCCCAGCCCTCAGACTCACTCCTCTGTCTCCACGTGCAACCTGGAGGACAGAGTAAGGGTTAGAAGTGTGGTGAAGGTGTCCTGCTATGCTTGTAATGTGGTCGTTTTTTAACCTGGAAATTTAATGCTTTGTCTTTTTTATTTCATGAAGGCATATAAAATTTAGAATAGTCATAATGTGAAAATAGTAACATCAAAACAGTCTTTTAGGATGACATGTGACTTTTCTTGATGTCATTGTCCTGCCATCTTCTCATTCCTAATCAATCTTTCTAACATCTCTCAATCCTAATCTCACTTTCTAACAATGACCTTCTCCTGTTTCTGTTTCCCTATCTTTCCCTTCTGAAGCTCATAGCTGACAAGACAATTCTTTATTCCTCCCACAGCCAACTATCACTTCCTTCCACTAGCATCTCTAGAAGCCTTTTCTGAAGTAATCGGTATGTCAATCAATAAGTCTTTTCAAGCACCAAGCACTATTTCCCTGAGGTGTGGTAACATGAGATTTCCAGAGCCAACAGCCATAAGCAAGTATACTTCATTTTATTTTCTGGTGCAGTCTGCACAGAGAGAAGTACTAATAATTAAAATCTGAGTTTACACCCCAGAAATAGCATCTAGAATCAGACATGGGAAAGAAAGGAGCTTGTAGAATCAGAATGGCCCGGAAGCCCAGTGGTGTTTAATGAGCTGTTCCAACAAAAACTTGGGAAATCTGATCTATTAACACCATTATGAATGACTTGTATTTGAAAAATAGTCAGGATTCATAAGAACTCCAAGATACTGTATAAATTTTCCTCAAGTGCTGGAAGAAACATATTAGGGTAGCAAATTTTGTGAAAGCCCAGGAATGAATTCCCCTACTTCATCTTTCTTCACAAATGAAGACCATTTGTTCTGGAAACTATGATTAGCAAACATATAAATGCATGTTTTCATGTTTCTTGGTATAATCCTGAGAATTGTGCCCTCTGCCTAAAATCTAAAAAAGAAGAAAAGATAAATGCAAAGACAAAAATGATGATGCAGGAGAAGAAAATGAAAATAAACAAGCAAACAAAAGCAATCCATCTGTGGCTCTTTTGATTCACAGAAAGGAGTAAAGGACACATTTCCAATCATCCAGTGGCAACCCTTACATATGCATATCCAAATGAACTTTATTCACTCCTGTTGCATTCGGGGCCCCTTTATTTCTGTACATTTTTCCTTCTTAATGGTGGCACAGATGGACTCACAATTGGAGACCACGTAGAAAGATTCTATTTCACAGGTGAGCTAGGAAAGCTGTTCTACCTTCCTCTGGGCTTGGTTGATCATTACCCTTGATCAAATAAAAGGCCACATGTTCCAGCTGCCCTTATGCCCTGGTTACCACAGTGAGAGAAAGAAAGGAAAAAAAAAAAAAAGAGAGAGAGAGAGAAACAGAAAGAAGACTTAAGATAGATACTCTTAAATGAATTTGCATATTGTCTCTGCATCCAGGTTCATTCCATACATTCAAATTCTTCACTTTTAAAAAGAGCATGAATATGGGATGAAAGTGGCTCCCAATAAATCCTTTACTCTTGCTGTCATGGAAATGATAATCTCCTGCAACATATTCCAATTAGAAACGTCATCTAATATGTACATAGAAAAAAGAAGAAAAGGGTGAGGGGTGAAAAGAAAGAATAGGGAAAGAGCCAGAGAATAGTTACTGCTCATGAGTTCACAGGGATCTCTGGTAGGGTACAGATTCCCTGGGATCCGTGTAACCACCACAGCGGTCCGCCTACCTGCAGTAAGAATGAGAAGTCATGCTTAGAATCCTCCATATTCTTTGAGCCTTTGGAAATGCTATCATTTAAGGAGGATAATAGATTCACTGAACAGTATCTTCTCACTGTCCATTTGAGCTTCGCATTCGGTAGATATTTGGAGCAACATTAGCTATTTCTGAAAGCAAATACCCTACAAAATGAGATGTCCTCCCCACCCACCCCCATGAGTTTTAAAACCTAGTGCTCTTCTGAAACACATGGAAACCTGAAAACGTTTCCATGTGATGGGCGTGGGAAAGAGGATTGTAAACTAGTATACATGATATCACACTTTTCTTGAAAACATGCATTTTGCAGGGGGGTATAACCACAACTAAGAAAATGTTGGGGGGGGGGAATTAGGCCTCAATTTGTTGCTAGTGAATTTCCAGGGTAGAGGAAATTATAGGAGACCTTCTGTTTCATGATTTCTTATAATTATTAAATTTTGTTGATACTTTGTAATTAGGAAAATATAAAACATCTTGTATTATGTATATACTATCAAGATTTAAGAATGGGTAATCAAAGGTTAGTTACAGTGGCTATCCCAAACAATGCTGAATAGTTTGTTAGTGGCCTGAGGCTAAAGTGTGTTTTCTTGACAACTCTGCCTTGGAGGAGTCCTATTTGAACCTGATGAACCAGATATGTAAATAGAAAAACCCTGAATACTTGCCTTGTTTTTAAG
Organism: Ailurus styani; assembly: GCA_002007465.1. Classification (NCBI taxonomy): domain Eukaryota; kingdom Metazoa; phylum Chordata; class Mammalia; order Carnivora; family Ailuridae; genus Ailurus; species Ailurus styani. The sequence goes on from LNAC01000060.1 coordinate 262,203, forward strand.
GAAACTCTTTGCCTTATCCCATTGTATTGGTCCCAAGTCAAGGGGAATGACTTGATGACAGAGTTGCACAAAATAAAATTTAGAGATATTGCAATTGCCCAAGGCAAGATGAAAACCAAAATATAGCAGACTATTTTACCTTTCTAGCTGAAACCAGAATTAAAACAATAACTGCTTCACTTAGACAAGTAAAAGTTTTTGGAGAATATGTTTAGTGGAGGTAAATAAATAGGAAGCTTAGAATGTGAGAAGCTCTCAATGTGAATGACAAGAGGAGTGGCTGGAATGATAAGAGTTGGGGAGAAGCATCCAGTCAGCTCTGGAGTGACGTCACTCTAAGCATAAGGTTGAGTGACTTGAAGATAAGTGTATCTTCTTTCAATTTTTAAAGGGAAGTGAAACTGGGAAAGGGCTTCAGTTTCATTCATTTACTTTAAAAGATTAAAGACTAAAATTTTGGGGGGTGCCTAGATGGCTCAAAGGGCTAAGCATCTGCCTTCAGCTCAGGTCATGATCCTAGAGTCCTTGGATAGAGCCCCATACTGAGGTCCCTGCTCAGTGGGGAGTCTGCTTCTCCCTCTCCCTCTGCCTGCCATGCCCCCTACTTGTGCTCTCTGTCAAATAAGTAAATAAAATATTTTTAAAAAAAATGACCAAGATTTTGAAGTCCTGCATGAACGCAATTTCATTTTATCTGACATTCTAGGGCTGCTGAGGTGGGGAGGGACTTGAGCAGTGTGCAACATGCCCGCCTCAACAGGAGGCTCAAACTCAAAGGTCATTCTTTTGACATCCACAAAGTCATTTGCTCATTTCTGATAAATTTCAAATTACAAAGAAAAGGCTTTGCATTTTCTGACAACTTGAAGCCTCATATCCTGTAGTAGAGATTACTTTGAACTAAATTATTAAAATGACATTCTTCCTTCCGTAGTTGTTGGCCGAAGTGAAATCAAGATCTCTTTCCGAAGTCAAGGGGATAGCAAAGGGCAACACAGATTTTTTTTTTTTAAAGATTTTATTTATTTATTTGACACAGAGAGAGAGAGATTACAAGTAGGCAGAGAGGCAGGCAGAGAGAGGGGGCAGCAGGCTCCCCGCTGAGCAGAGAGCCGGATGTGGGGCTGGATCCCAGCACCCTGAGATCATGACCTGAGCCGAAGCCCAAGGCAGAGGCTTAACCCACTAAGCCACCCAGGCGCCCCAGCAAAGTGGATTTTTAAGAGTTGTGTTCCATGTCTGCAAGTTAACTCCCCATCATGTGCTTCTATTACTGTTGCTTACTTGCAACAGCTGAAAACAGGTGGGCTCTGGGGCCAAGTGGGGCATAAGTGGCTGCCTGCGGGGATCACCAGTGTTTCTAGCCACTTTTTGAAAAGGAATCGCCATGATTTTATGGCATATACAATTTTTACTTGGTTGCTGCTGAGGAATTTGGTCTTTCTCAGAGAGATTTTGTCATTGGGTTAAATAGATGCCTTCCATTCCATGGCCTCCTCGTTACTCCGACTCCTCGAAACAAGCATGTCCCAGATTAAAGAGATAGCAGTTAGTGTATCCATGGCTGGGAGATAGCTTTTCTTTTGCATGGTATTGTCTGTAATCTGCTGTCTCCATGAAGAGCATCTGCAATGGGCTTTGTCAAATAGAGTCAGATTGAGATCAAAGCAGTGGACTTTGTGACTGGTTGACTGGCAAGAGGAGAACAGCCTCAGAAGAACAATCGGGTGGCTGATGCACAGCTGATGGGTTCCCGAGCTTTCTCTCACATCTGGTTTACCTCATTTTATCTGTGCTGATAAGAATAAGAAAAGTATTTGAACTGGACAAAGGTTAATTATAGCAGGTTATTAATAATATTCACATAAACCCCTGAAGGAATACTTGTAACTCGCCAAGCAGTGTCAAATTGATCCTTCAGCTGTGATTTGTGTTGGACTCACAGTTTTCCCTCCACAAAGACTTCAAGGTTTTCCAGCCCACCTCTCCCTATGTCCCTGGGCTCAGAGAGAAGGGTTTGTCCATAGCTCAAGGGGGCACCACTGATCTGTTGCTAAGCTATGACTAGTTCATGAAAGCACCTATCTCTCAACCAGGAGAAATTTCCTACTGTATGGGGACTGTAAACCAAACAGAGTTTTAAGGAAGATAGAATTCTTTGATGTTCGGGGTTCTAGAAGGTACTGCTTTATGAACTGATTGTGGCATGTGAGATAGGGTTTGTTTTAATCCACGGAATGTGCTTCAAGCAGTTAGAAATCCCAGCAGTTGCCAAAATAATTTCTATTTCTTAGAAATTCTCTTCCTTATCCTAGCTTTAGTTTCTTTTGAAGCTTACATATTTTTACTTTTTTTTCATAGATTTTCTAAAGTTTTCTTCCAATTAGAACAGTTACATATCCTAATGTTCTAGTGGATTATGAGTTTATACAATACTTTTTATATCAGAATTGATATCAGGTATCAGAATTGTTTTTGGATTATTATGTATACTTTTAAGCTCATCATAACAGATGACAAATAAAATTATGCATATCTTGTTTTCCTAAACATAAATAGGATACACTTTCATGAAGTTTTTGCTTGTCTTTTTATATCATTTATAATCAGAACCATCCTATAAACCTTTTCTCACATCCCTGGTTTCAAGGGTCAACTATGTTATTGATACATTCAACTGAATGCACACTTCTTAAGTAGTTTTTATGTGCCTAGTAATTTTTGTGTGCTGCTAAAGGTAAATTACTCATCTTCCATTCCAGGGCAAAAAGGACCATTGACCTATTGGTTGTCTGACATATGGTTTTAATAATAGCTCCTGTTAATATGGTCACAATAACCCTATAAAAGAAAAAAAATAATCCTCGAGTTTGGCAGAGAATGAGTAAATGTATAAGAGAAATTGCATACTCTTAACTATTTCTGAACTTTCATGACATCAGTGGTAACTGATTTCAACAGGGAGTCATCACATATTCATTATGGCTCTCTTATAATAAAAATAAATAAAAAATAAATCTACCGAGTGTCTGTTGTGGGCCAGGCATGGTGCTGAACAGGTTATAGGCATTACCTTAGTAAATCTGCACATCAACTCTACAAGGTAGGTACTTCTGTTCTCTCCATTTTACAGATAAGGAAACTAGACACTGGAGACATTAGGTGGGCTCCCCAAAGTCACATTATCTAGGAATCAGCAAGGTTGAGTCAAAGTCAGGCATCGTGAGGTTACATCTTCCATTCTGAGACAATACCGTTCTGCCTGAGATTGACACTGTGCCCTGTTCCCCCCACCCCCGCCATCGCACCCCAGGCCCAAGGGATAGTCAGCTATTGCTGGTTTGCCATGGGCCATTGAGGAGAAATCTCTGAATTGGACTTTTTGCTCAGTCTCTAAATTATTTGGGGGTAGGGGGAAGAACGATTCAACTAATAATGAATTTTATGATAGTTGGCGGTTACTTCCGTGTTTTGCTTCTTTCCCCAGGTAGACATACATAATAAGATGTCAGCCAAAGAGAACTACGAAGTTGCTCTAACAGTCCACTATTAAACCATATATCCAGGTATTTTGATTGATGAGCTACACTGCAACTTAGTGGTGTCATGGATTGAGACAGACAGATTTCGTCTGTGCTTCCCACACACCTGACACTGTGGCATTTGACCACATTATCTTATAAAGATCCCACCGCAACCCTGTGACAGAAATACTTCTCTTTTCACTATTTTGTAGAGGACAGGACCGCGGGTGAGGGAAGTTAATTGACTTCCCCACCACCACACCTAAAAAGTGACACGGCCATGACTTGGGCCCTGTTCTAACTCTAAAGTTCGTACTTTCAAACCCTTTTTGCTACATTTCCTCAATGCAAAAGGGGCGATTTACAGTAGTTCAGACAGTATGCACCATGTGGGCATGAAGGATGGGATTCATTTCAAGCCTTTAAAAAAGTTTAATAGAGGCGCAAATTAGGCCACTCTTCTTTCAGGGAAGAGAAAGGCGAGGCCTAGAGCTTCTCCATCACTACGAAGCCAATACATTTCCTAAGTCACTTATTTAAAAAGTATTTTCCCCTTCCCTGAACATTCCGTTTGTGTCATGAGCCCTCCATACTCACTGTAACGAGAACCACGCTACCCACGCAAAGGCACACTCTTAGGGGCACCTGGGTGGCTCAGACGGTTCAGCGTCTGCCTTCAGCTCGGGTCATGATCTCTGGGTTCTGGGATCGAACCCCGCATCAGGCTCCATGATCAACGGGGAGTCCACTTCTTCTTTCTCTGCCTCTCCCCCTGCTCATGCTCTCTCTCTCTGTATCTGTCTCAAATGAATAAATAAAGTCTTAAAAAAAGAAAGGCACACTCTTAGAATTCTGAAAATATCATGGCAAGTTGGCAAGGAAAATTTCCAACACCATGAAATATGTTGAAACCTGTCTTTAATATTACCCCATGCCTCCTCTAATAAATTAACAACAGTTCTCCCTGTGCAAGAGGAAACAATAGACCCCTGGAAAAGAGCCGCAGGGATTTTGTCTGTATTTACTGTGAATTCTATGACAGGCTTCCTTTTCTATCACTCAGAGAGAATTTCCTCCTTTTTTTTTTTTTTCCTACGGATATGTTACCAGATTAAGGCCCTAAAATCAAGACTCTGAAAGTTAAAAAAAAAAAAAAAAGGCGGTTGTAGATTTTTTTTTCTTTCAAGGTAGAAAGGAAAAAGAGTTTACCCTCTTACCACAACAGATGGCTTTAAATGCAGTGATTACAAAATTCTGAAGGTAAAATGGTTTAATTACAAAGTCAATACTGCCTCCGACCTGGGCTGAGTCTAGCGTAAAAACAACAGACGGAGCAGTGCAAACGCTAGGACAATGTTTAACCAGAACTTTGCAGAGCTACTGCAGTAGGGTTTTCCATGGGGCTTCAGTAAACTACAGAGCACATGATTCCATGTACCTACTCCTTGCATGTCCTCAAGAACGAAGAGTTATATACACGTGTATCTATTTCCCTATGTGATAGATGCACATACATGAGACCCGAGGGAGGTCTACTGGAACCCAAGATTGTGACACAGTGTGCAATTTTAGCGAAAATGGCCAATCAGAAAAAAAATAAGGATGCAGAGAAGGAGTTTGCCGCAGGGATAAGTTTGCAGTTCATTAAAAAAGGATGTCATTAAAAAAGGGAGGACTTTTCTTTCTTTCTTTCTTTCTTTCTTTCTTTCTTTCTTTCTTTCTTTCTTTCTTTTTCTTTCTTTCTTTCTTTTTCTTTCTTTCTTTCCTTCTTTCTTTCTTCTTTCTTTCTTTCTTTCGTCTGTCTTTCTGAAATTATTTGTTCGTAAGTCACATGTCCAACATTAAATTATCAGTTTTGGCTTAAAACTCAAAGAAAAAAACAATGATATACTAAGAAATTATTCAATTGCTCTATGTTTTATAAAATTGCTTCTTAAAAAAGGCACACGAGAGGGCAAAACTTAAATTGACCTTCTTTATAAAAATTATCAGCTTTTTTCCAAAACAGAGAGTTGGAGGAGACAAAAAATTACTTGTAGATTAAATTTTGATTCCAATTATATTTATACTGCTGAAAAATAAAATTAGAGTGCCTGGTGAAAGCTTTCCTATACACCTAGCAGTAGACTCATATAATAAGTGACTCAATTAGTGAAATTCTTTTCATCTTATCCCTGACATGGAATTAGAACCATCCACAAAAACTGATGTAAAAGAAAACCACATGCATTTTGCTTCAGCTGGTATGTTCTTGCCTCATACCCACTAAACATGTAGTACAGGCAATTATAGGATAGTTAGGGTCACTGAGCTAAGCAGGTGTAGGAGGATCTAAATAGTTAAATAAGATAAACATTTCTGATGGTCTTATCTCTGCACCTTCTGATCTTAATAAATGTCACCAGGATAACCTAAAACAACTCTTCTAGCAACTCTCCACTGGGAATTAAAATGAGAAGCATTTTGTGATTTCTAATCTGTTTAGGTTGTTCTGGAAGGAAAAATAGCCCATTCCAGCAGGAAGTGGCTGTGATGTTCAACAACACTTGGGAAGGTTGGTGTTGAGGTTAAAATGTGGAGAAAAGAAAAAGCAAAGGGAAATAAATACCATGTTCCAAAAATGAAAATGACTAAAAAGGTGCCATTCTTAAAACATTACATTAAGGCAAAGGAAGTTGTTTTCTGAATCATAATTACCACACTTCATTTCACTTTTGGAGAAGTATTAAGATTTAATGACCCAAATTCTTAGTAATCAGACTTATATCTAGTGGCTTATGTCATTTCATCATCTGCCACGTGTCTTCTAAAAAGTCCTATAGCAAAAAGTGAACAACGTACTCTTCTAAAACCCATAATAAAAGAAATTCTTTGTTATTTCTCAGCAATAAGTTCTTGAAAACCATACATTTAAAGTTGATTCCAGAAAGTGTTGATTCATTCATTCTTTCATTTCCTCCTTGATAGGCAACCATGCTGATGTGTTTAATGTATAACTTAAAAAAAAAACCTTTGGTACTGCAATATCATAAAAAAAGTAGACAGTTCCACTTTTCCTAAGTGTGCAGCTTGGTGAATTTTCACAATCTGAACACACCTGTGCCATCGGCCCCGGGATCAAGGAGCAGATGTGGTTAGCACCGCATCAGCCTTTCTTGGGCACCTTCTAGTCATTGTCGGGCCAAGGGGTGCCACTCTCCTGACTGAGCAGGAGAGAGTACTTTTGCTTGTTTTGTACATTCTACAAACAGGACCATACCATTTGTACTGCTGCATATCTGGCTTCTTTAGCTCAACACTGTGTTTTTAAGATTCATTCATGTTTTTGTGTGCAAGTGAAGGTTGTTTATTTTTACTGCTGTATAACATCCCAGTTTGTGACTATTTGCTGTTCATTTCCATTTTATTGTCAAGATTTGTGTAGGTTCTGGTTTTGCTCTTGCTAATAGTGTTGCTGAGAACCTTCTGATTCATCTTTTGGTGAACATATGTCCATAGTTCTGTCAGGTCTTTGCCCAGGAATGGAACTATAAGTCCCAGCGGGTACAATATGTTCACCGTTAGTCAATACCGCTGAGGCTGCATTACAGAATGAGTGTTTGTGCTGACCCCTGATCTTGTACACTGTGAACAGTTTTTTGAATGCACATGTTTTTACTTATATGAATGGTTTTATGTTCTATATCTTATTGTGTTTCCTACTTTTTTCGTACTTAGGATTAAGATCTGTGCATGCTACTATGTAAATATTGAGTCTATTGCTCCTAAGTGCCCACTACCATGTGATGATGAATAGTGACTTCTATTTTTTAAAGATTTATTTTAGAGAGGGGGAACACACACGCTGGGGGGAGGAGGGGCAGAGAGAGAGAGGGAGGGAATCTCAAGCAGACTCCATGCTGAGCATGGAGCCTGAAGCGGGGCTCGATCTCACAACTCCAAGACCACGACCTTGACTGAGCCACCGAGGCACTCCAAATAGTGAAATTTTTATAATAGGGGAATGATTTCATCCAGACAACAAATGCTATAGGCCCACTTAAAACCTGGTTTTTAAATACTATTTGATCTTATAGGGAAATACTCATGAAAATCAGTACTAGGAAAAGAAATATATAATACCATTTATAAAGTATGACCCAAATTTTATTTTTAAATGTATATATCTGAAAAGAAATACACCAGATGTAAATAGTGTTACTATGATATAGGATTTAGGGTGCTTTTTTCTTTATATTTTCTGTATTTTTCAAGGATATTACAATCAGAAAAAGGTAAGTGAATAAAGAGAATACGTAGCCTATGAATTCTGTCTCATCGACATGAATTAAAAGTGTTAGAAAAGATTTTTTTTATATCTCAATTGTGTTTTCCCACTATATTTCACATCATTGTTTTTATAATTATTATTTGCAGTTTGAGTTAAGTCACATTGTAATCTCTTCAAATATTACTTTGTTTTAATATCTTTGTCTTCCTCTCTGTTTGGTCTTCAACCTCTACTCTGTACCTTTCTTCATCAGAAAAATTCATTACTCTGAGTCACCACACCCCTCGCTTCCCAAGGGAGCAGCCTCTCCTGACAAGCTAACCGTTGATATTTTTCATATTGTGGAATTAAATTATTATGGAAAGACCACATTCTGTTGCTTCATTTTAAGATGTCTTTTCTCAAGTTCATTCTTTAATTAGGTAAATCATCATGTCTACACTACATTGAAAATACTTTAAATTATAATTGCTAATATTACTAAATAGAAATAGGATCTCACATAAAACAGAGTCCTTCTACAATTTTAATCTGTACTAGAACAAGGATTCATGTTACTCAATTTTGCTTCTACTTTAACCTGCCCTTTATTCTTGGTTATAAGCAGAACTGTCAGTGGGTATTCCCTCAAGCAGAAACAAAGCCTAATGATTAGGATTGGGAGACAATTTCCAGTTTAAAAAGGACACTAGTGGTCATTGAATTGCACTGATGACCACACAGGTTGGGTGAACTTTCCAAACTTCCATAACTGTTTAAGGCCTCATCAGGAACAAACCAGAGATGGCATCTTGGCTTCCTTTCCAAAGCTCTTTCAATCACCCTCTGGTGCTTTCATTTCAGTCTAATTTTAGAGAGGAAGTTTTTCTTTCTATTGTTGTGGACATCTCACTTAAAAAGGATGTTAGAGAAAACCCACATGCCATAATTTTAAGATGCCTTTTCTCTTCTTATGCTCGTTTACCAATGAACTAAATTATATCTAACCCATCTTGAGAATACTTTAAATTATAGAACAGATTAAAATTTGTCAAATGGGAATGGTCAACCATGCTGCACCTTGACTTTCATGAGCCTGAAGCATTATGTGTAAGCCTCTTCCTCCATATCAAAATACTAAAAATGGAAAAGCTTGACAATCTGATCAGATGAGGAAAAGAAATAAAGGAGATAAAACAGAGAAACAAGGATGGGGTACATGACAACGAGGATCCATCCACGCAGCTGCCTGGGTAGAGGACTCCTCTATGGACTGGCCCACATTTGTCGACTCCCTCCCTTGCCACATTCCCTTCAAATTGCTCTAGAAATCTTTTAGAAGGCCACCATCACATGCTTCCAAACTATCCTGCCTGCTTACCTTCCTCTGTCTCAGCACCTCTCTATCCTTTAGCTCATCACCCACCCCCCCCATCCCACCCCCCAGCCCCTGTTTTCTGTATCTAGTAACCTGGAGCCCAGATAATCACATAAAAAAAACTCCCAAGATATTCACAGAGGGTGCTGTGCCAGATGGGAGTCACCTCTTCATTCTTTTTTCCCCCACTGTAGCAAAAAAATAAACGTATGCCCCAATAATTGACTTGTTACTCTAAATTGTCTACTCCATCTTGGTTTCCTGACTTGATGGACTGACCATAGAACTGAAAACTCTGGACAGAAAGCAGGGGCTCTCTCTGGCAGGCCAGCACCCTCCTCGTACATGGTGAGGCAGCTGGTTGGCCTCGGCTGCACACAAGGCTAAAACATCACTGTGTAGCACCTCTAGATTTCTGATTCATTGAAAAATAACTTCAAAGCAGTGTGCAATCCAAGGGTAAATAAAGGAGAAAACCTATACATTTTTAAGCCTTCCCTTGGTTAACAACTTTTACTAATGATGGCAACAAAATTATTGAGGCCTGCAATAAGCCATCCAGTGGTCAAATAGGTCACCTTATGACCAGTATTAAGATTTAAATATCCTTTAAAATTAAACACTTTGGGGTTATTAATGTTTCCTTTCCTCTCAAAATTTTTGTGTTGAGAGGAGGTATGGGAGGAAATGTATTAGCAACAGTAGGATGTGGAGAATAACTCTAAGTACATTAAACATCTGTTGATGGAGCTATTAGCACAGTTTGTAGATACCGCCACCTGGCCCATATTCCATTTTGCTCGAACTTTAGTGCCTGAAAATATACTGTAGCAACCATGTTCCACTTCTATTAAATCTTTTACTGCTGCATTAGGGGGAACATAAGTGTCAATCAGTTCTCACTGAGAGAAAAAAGACCTACTTATCACAAAAATCAAATGCCGAGAAGAAAATGCCAAGGGTTAACTATCACTTAGCATCTCAAGCTGGCCGTGTTACTGTCTGTACAAGAGGAAGTCTTTAAAACAGCACATAGAGGTGAAGGAGATAGCGTTGTATAATCACATTAGTCAGGTAGGAGAATTTCAGCTCCTTCCTCTATCACTTCTATGGGTTTTCTTCAAGTGGAACATCAGATTTATCATGGACAGAAAGTTAAATAAAATAGGATCTCAAAAAAAAAAAAAAAGCTCCATCTTCCTTGAACGTTAAGCCTAAACTGATTGTTCTTATTTGGAAAAGACATGTGGACATGTGAACAGGGGTTGTTTTGAAGTTTCATCAGATTTATGGAATCCAAATAATGGCATGAAAAGTTCTCTACAGAAAGGAGCATTGACTGGCCTGATTTAAGACAACTCATCCCTAATTTTCTATAAAATAAGATCTACAAGCCCTCTGTGAGCCTGAACCAGGCTTCCTGTTTGCTGCTATCTCAACACCTTCCATATTACCATGTTGCTCTCTACCAAAGTGATTTACCATTTGCAGAGGTGCCTCTAGGGACATAAGAGATGAGGCTTTAATTTTTTAGCTTCTCTATTAAGTGGCTCTGCTCCCAGCATGGCCATTTGAGATTCAAGAACTCAGTCTAGTCATGTTTATGGAATGGATGGTCAATGATGCACTTGAGTTTTTAAAAGAGATCACCCTGGGCCATCCTCACTCGTGCTCAAGTGTTTTGTGCAACTACTTCTGTAATTCCGCATACCATAAATATGAAATGTGCCTTGAAATTATTCTTCTCAACTCAAAAAAAAAAAAAGTCTTCTACCTGTTCCTTAGGTAGGTCCTCAATATTATCCCTTAGCTACTGTAGAACGCCATGGTTCACTATCAGCCTCAATAATATGACTCAAAGATGTGTCTTGGACCTTTGTTTGAGGTAGTTGGAAGAGTTTCCCAGTCGCAGTCATTATCAGAGGCATCTACTTTCCATTCTTAGTGTGCACTGATGGTGTGTGTTGTGGTAATATTGAAGTCTTTGACATTCTTTGACAATTCAATCTAGTTACTGTGTTCATTTTCAGACTGTTTTTCTTGGATAATTTGTGCTTTAGTTTCCTTCTCTGTAAAATGGGGAAGATGATGCCCCATTGAAGTGTGGATATAAATAACAGCTCTTGATGGCATCATCTCTCATGTTCTTCCTCCTTCCTGTTCCCAATGTCACCACTCTAGCTTAGAAACTTTTATGCCTGATCTACATTATCTCTATTTTGTCAATTAGAAAACACAAAACAAACAAACAAAAAAACAAAAAAATAACAACAAAAACCCTCTCCTTTCTTTCAGCTGGCTGAAATACTACTGCTAATTAAGACTCAACTGAAATGCTTTTTCTCCCTAAAGATTTTTCAATTCTCTCTGTTCCTCTCTTTCAGAATTAATCGCTTAATTGCCATCTTTTATAACACACTGTTAGCGTCTGATAAGTCTATATCGTCAATTAATCTGTAAGTTCTTTGAGGAAAAAAGTTCTGTTTTGGTCATCCCCACCCCCACCCCCTGCCTACCACAGTATTTTAAAAAACTAGTTTCTTGAGTTGAATTGAATTGATTGAATGGGGCTAGTGAAGAGACCTGGATCAGAACACTATTATATTAAAATCAAAATATAATTTTTGATCTCTTGCCAAATTCTGTGGCAGATTCTTTTAATTTTTCATATTTAGGAATTCTTGGCAGTACCGTATATGATACAACTGATCACTTTCCTTTGTGAAGCACTTTTTCCTGTAGGTTTTTGGAACATCACACTCTCTCTTTCCTTCCATTTTACTATTTCTCCATCTTATTTCTACATTCTTCTTCTATTCTAGCTGCTAGAACACCCCAGACCTCAGACCTCAACTCCTGCCCTCTCTACTAACTTTGCCTAGATGATAGCATCTTATCTGATGGCATTAAACACCATGGATATGTCATTAACCACATGTTTATATCTCCAGCTCAAAGCTAATTCTCACTGATGAATTCTGAACTAATATATCCATTTGTCTTTGAGATTTCCACTAGGATAGCCAATTGTCATTCTCAAACATGTCTAGTGAAAAATTCTTGATTCTCTTCCATTCCTTTCCAAATCTGGTTAGTCTCCCAGTCCCTACTCCCTGCCCCTGGTTGATTAAGCCAAAAAACTAGAAGTCATCTTTTGAAACTTTCAATCTTCATATCCTTATTTAATCCATCAGCAAGACCAGTCACTTCTACCTACAAAACATACTTCTTATCTGACCTCTTCTCTCCATCCCCACAGCTACAATGCTAACCCAAGTCTCCTCCAGCTCTTGCTTGGATGGGGTGGTCTTCTAGCTCCCACCCTTTCACCACATTCTTCGTACTGGTGTCAAAGTAAACTATTAAAATCATAAGTCTGATCATGTAAACTAAACTCCTCTAAAGCCTTCCCATTAGATTAGAATATGGTCTAAAACATTTCCCTCACGGTTTGCAAGGCTCTATCTCCACACCATCTAAGTCTCTTGCCTGATCTTCTGTGCTTTCTTTCTGAAAGACTTTGCTATCACAGGGTGTTCTCAGTATTAGCTTCCTGGGATACTCCTTCCTTCATATCATCACATGCTGCTTCCTTGTCACTCATGCCTCAACGCAATCTCCCCTCAGAGAGAACTTCCCTGATTATTCTAGTTAAAGCAGTCTGTCTCCCACCCTATAATTCTATCCCATTATTTTATTTTATATACTTATCAGAAATGATCACTATCAGGAATTTTTCATGTCTTCATTTTCACATTTATTGTTTGCCTCCTCTAATGCCTCTTTGATTTTTTTCTTGTTTGTTCTTGTAACTCTGGCATTTAGAATAATCCCTGGCCCATAGTGGTGTTCAACAAATATCTACTGAATGAATTGAGCATCTACTTTATTTATTCACTTGGCAAACAATCATTGAGCAGCCATTGTATATGTGCTAATGATAAAAATCTGAAAAATATGGTCCCTGCTTTCAGGCCATTCAAAAATGTAGTGGAAGAGACAACCAAGTAAACAGAAAAATGCAGCAGAGTGTGCTAAGTTCTTGATGAGGAACACATAGAAACCACAGAAATGTAGGTGAGACATGTAACATAGACTTGGGGTGACTATAGGAAATTTGGGGAAAGACTTTCTGGAAGAGGATTTATTATGTTTTTACTGCTGTCATCACAGATTACCTCAAATTTGACATCTTAAAAAAAACATTCATTTATTATCTCCCAGTTCTGTAGCTCGGAACTCCTCCTGGGCTCAGCTTGTTCTCATCTTAGAGTCTCACAGGCCAAAATCAAGGTGTCAGCAGGGCAGTGTTCTTTTCTGGAAGCTTTGGGGATAAACCGCTTTTAAATTCAGTCTGATCGTTTGGCCAAATTCAGTTTCTTGTGGCTCTCAGAATGAAGTCGGCCCTTTTTTGCTGGCTGGCAACCAGGATCTGGTCTTTGTTTCCAGACAGTATTCCCATTTCTTCTCAGGCTTTCCTGTAGCCTGCCTGCAATATTGGGGGCTCAAGTCTGTCACACCTTTGGAGTCTCCACAACTCTCCCTCTGCTGCATCTCTCTTCTGCCTCCAGTCAGAGGAAGTTATCTGCTTTTAACAGTCCTTCTGATTACAGTGGACCTCCTCCCTGGATAATGCTGGTTAATAACCCTATTTTACAGTCTGTAATGTAAATTATATCTGCAAAATCCCTCTTGGCAAGTAACATATTCACAGGTACCAGGACTTAGGGCATGGACATCTTTGAAAGAACAGGTTAGGTACCTCCTTTATCTACCATGGAGGAGATGCCTAGCCTTAAGTCTTTCAGATTAATTGACAGTTCATTAGACAACATGTGAAGGACATTGCTGGCAATAGGGAAAAGAAAACCAGTGAGAGAATTGCAAAATTCTTGCCATTCATTCCAGATAGCTGGGACATCATTATGTGTGGGAAGGGTGTGGAACAAGACATAGGCTAGAGAGATGGGCAGAAAACTAGATGTTGAAGGGTCTTATGTACCACATGGAAGAGCTCAGACTTTATCACAAGAGCGATTAAGAGCCACCAAGGGATTCTGAGAATGGAGCTCATGATGGGATTTGTGGAGAACAGCAATCAGGACAAAGGCCAGGTTTATCGCAAGAACAAAGGAACTTGTATAGAAAACCATGTGTGAGCACTTCTGTGATCCAACAAGTGAGGAAGAGGAAGTGGCCATGCAGAAACCTGCGAAAAATATCCCAGGTACCCGGGAAAGACTCAAGTGCTCCGATTTCCTACTTCTTTGTAGGGACCACGAGAGAATCCTCACTTCAAATTATCTCACTCACCTATGTCTGAAGATATTTATTTTTAATGTCCAAAATGTCCCTAGAGATCAACATTGATTAAAATATTTCCTTCTTTTTTTAAACCAGCTCTCCCTCTCATCACAGTTCAATTCATTAAATTGGCAATTCATTTAACAAAAATATGTGGAAAATGTACTCTGTCAAGCACTAAGTACTGTGGAGAAGCCATTCACACCTGTAAATTAGTACTACCAGCTGACCCTCTCAATACAACTTTTGAATTAGATGGGCTAAGAAAATCACCAGAACTGAAAAGAGTAATCACATTTCAGAAAGCATCTGGAAAGATTTTCCCTAGGTAGAGGGAAGGGTGGGGGGGGGGCAGACAGATTGAGGCATTCAGATGAGAGTACTTCAACTTGGACCAGAAGGTGAGAGTTCCAGTACAGTCACAGATACAATCTTACAGATCCAGGATTTGTCAAGACGAAGTTCAATGACCAATTTTAACCAGATTTTTTTGGTGCTTATTTAAAAACACGGTGACCTGGATCTGGCAATTTTGCAATTTTTACCATCCCTTGGGATGATGCTTACGTGTGCCGAGGGAGGAGAACCCTTGACCTAGGCCTGCCCTAGTTCTCCTTATTTGACAGATGAGAAACAGGGCATAAGAAGGTCCCCTTGTCAGGGTCAGCAGATCGGTGAGCAGCAGAACTGGGGCTACAACCTTGGACTCAGGGCTTCCCATGGGGTGTTCTGGCCACTGCCTTGCACTACCTGTACAACAGAACCAGAGCCATGGTGTCATCAGGAAAACCTAGCCCTAGCCCTGAGGGCCTCGTTAGACACCACAAACTGAGCTGGGCTGCAAGCAGGAACTCGGGATTGTTCTTGAAGCATAAACCAGAGATGACACTGACAAAAGTAACTAAAAAAGCCAGACTTAGAGTAGAAGACTGTCTCAGAAGAAGTCAGAGGTCATCCTTCCTCTCAGAAACCTCAAGAAGCTGGGCTGAAGCTGAGTCTGGATAAGAGTAATGTCCCCATGTGGTTAAGAGATTATGACAGCATTGATAGGAACAGTAGTTTCAACTGCTAAGAGATAGGAAGAAAACACTGTTGTGGTCCCCAAGAGAAGAAAGTCATCACTTGGAAGGTCACGGGCTTGGCTGGGACACAGCAAAGGAAACTGAGGTTGGACAGGGGATCAAAAGTCATTGGGAGGCAAGAGCAGGGCTGTGCTCACCTCCAAAAGAGGTGAGCTCAAGTTCTCATTGCTGGCTTGTACTTCCCTGAATCCAAGAGCAGAGAGGATGTGTAATGGAAATCCTGACCATAGTATTTCTCCACATGGGCGGTCTTCCAGGTGTGGGGAACACAGGGTTCTCACCACCCTGTGGGTCCTGGAGGAATCACAGCCCACAGGGTTGCTGTGAAACCTGCCCCTCTCTTTAGAAAATAGACATGTAAACCCTTTGAGATTCTGGGGGAGAATAGCTGAAAAAAATGTGAAAACATCCTTGGTTTCTGAAGGTACCAGTTAGTTGATCTCGTCTCAAGTTTGAAGTAAAAGGATTCTGGATTAAAACTTTCTCTCAGTGACATTTCTCCTGAAGAGGCTGACCAATGGTGGAGAGGAGGGCCGCCTAAACTCTTTTGAGTTGCTGCTCCATGTAGAGATGTGAATACCATACGCCCTCTCACTGAATCCTACCACAATCCCGTGAGGTTGCTAAAGGGGTTCCACTCTGCCTGTAAAGAACCCAAGACCCAAGGAGAGGATGTAATTTAGGCTTGGCAGTGGTGCGCTAGGAATCAGTGCTAGCTCTGGTGCAAATCCTACAGGTTATCCAGGTTTTAAAGCTTCACCAAGGTGCGACCGAACCGTCAGGCTGATCTGGAACAACTCAGAGTGAACTTCAAAGTCATTAAAGCAGTGACAATGCTTCTTTAAAGAAACTACACAGTGCTCCCATCTTACAACTAAGTGACATGTCATTGACAAAAAAAGTTAGGAAGCAAATGATTTCAGAATAAAAAGGCCTTCCCCACCCGGAAAGTATAGCAAATCATTTCAACAGAAATCTCTTCATGGTCCATGTTTTTCTAATTTCTCCAAAGATAAAATTTGTAAATTTGATCTCACTCTTCAGATTGCTTTTATGACTCACTCACTGACTAACATCTTCCAGTGCTTTCTATTGCTGCTTATTTTCACGCTGGCAATTTCAGACGTGGCTTCAAATATCAGCAAGCCCTCTATTTTACATAAATGTATAAATATAAAATGTATATATATTTCTACATTCATATTCACATATATAAAATCATAATATAATTACAAACACATCCAGTATACACATATAGACATAATAATATACATATATATTGTAAGTTATATATTTATAATATAATACACAAGATTTATGTTCCCGTGTATAAAATCATACATGTGTTATATATAAAAATTATCCATTTATAAACATAATTATATAAATTATAAATCATACAGATAATTATATGTATATGTATACATATATGTAACTACACATAAATGAAACGTTAATATATATGTAATAAAATTATATGATTTAATAAATATCTTTCAAATACAATAGGATATTTTTCTGAGCCATCTGGACGCTCACTTTCTAATGAAGATTGTCTAGTCTAATTGCCATTGGATTTTGGTGCCTATGGTTGCGTTTATGTATATGATTCCATGGTTTATGTCTTGAGAAAAGAATAAAAGGCCTAAATGATTTGTTCATGTCAAGTGAAGGCCAAACAATGTGCGTGCTGTACGAATGACAGTATCACAGTAGATAAAAATCCAAAAAGCGTGGGGAAACCGAGTCTTTGCACTGTGCTGAGCAGTGGCAGTGCACCAAGGACAAGAACCCACAGACCAGCAGTAGCCTCATTTCATGTTTCAACTAGATACTAGGTTTCAGCAAAACAAAACCATCTGTCTCATTAAATTAAATGTTACCGTGAATCATGTTGGTTTTGTAATTTTCTTTACATATGATTGGAAATTTCATTTTATTTATTAAGATTTCTATCTAGTATTGTGGCTTGACATGCATAACTAATGTTACTATATTTAAAAAATTGATTCAACTTAACATTGGGAAGGGAGTCCTTAAGAATAACTTTTATTTATAATTCAAGTTTCAGAAATGCAACTCTACTGTTTTATTTGACTGCTATCCTCACTAGACAGGTGATTATATTCTAGTCATGTAATTGAGAAGGAAGGGAAAGTGGTACTACTTAGAGAACTGTGGTATCAAAATATTTCTGGGGTGCCTGGGTAGCCCAGTCTGTTGAGCCTCTGACTCTTGGTTTCAGCTCAGGTCATGATCTCGGGGTTGTGAGGTCGAGCTCCGAGTTGGGCTCTGTGCTCAGCAGGGAGTCTGTTTGAGATTCTCTCTCCCTCCTCCTCTCCCATTCTACTTGCTCTCTCTCTCTCTCTCAAATAAAAAAAATAAAATTTCTGAACTTGAAGGGGAGATTATCTTAGGTCATAGTATCTTCTCTCAATTCTGAAGAGTTCAAAACCACAAACATGCATATTCTCTTTATAATGTTGTACATTAATTGAATTCTTATATATGAATGAAAAACTTAATTTTTCTGTATAATGAACAATATATCTATTTTATGGCAAAGCTTTTGTGCAGAATATTGGAACTTTAAGAGTTAAAAGGACTGTTAAATTCAACTCCATCACGCACACACACAATGTTTACAATTAAAAACAGACAAACAAGGCCTTAGAGAAATTGAATGACTTGTCACAACTTTCTGGTAGCTTAATCAGAACCTATCTTTTCTACGTGTGAGACCCAATCTAAGTCAGGTCCACTTATGACCTGTGCCTAGAGTGTCTTATGCTTCTTCATCCAGCTCAGGGCGATGTCTGCCTTCCCCACAGGGCTCAGAGCATTGTGAAGACAGCTCTCTTATACCTGGTTCCTGCTGTACCCACAATGTTGGGCACATATTTAATGAGAAAGAGAAGAGGGGTAAGGGAAGGGCAGAAGAATGAGATGAATAGAAAGAAGGAAGAAGGGATGAGAGGAGGAAAAGAAGAGAAGAAAAGAGAGGGAGAGATCAGGTGTGCAAACTCCCAATCAATTCCACCCAAAACTTAAAATGTCCCGGTTTTTTTTCAGGCTTTACACTTGAGATTTTAATCTCACTGTCATACAAAAAGACCCACCAGAATAGAAGCCAGCTTACCAAGAAATCATAATTGAACACTCCGTGGAGGCAAAGACTATATCCTCAGGCCTAGCACAATGTCTGGCATGGAGTGGATGCTCAAAAAATATTTATTGGATGAATATATATAGGCATTCGGGGTGAGACTAGGGAAAAGTGTTGCAGTTGGCCCATAAGAATCTGTAAGTCTTCAGTCAAATTATTTTCTATTTTTGCAAGAAAATCAAAACACCTCCTCAGCAAATGGATGACAGGAAAATTGTCAAATCAGACATTGCAACATGAGAATTTGCATATACAAGGGAGAATATAAGTAGAAGGAATTACTCAGAATGTGAAGAAAATAAAACCCTTTAGTAAAACACTACAGAAAGAAACTTGTTTCCTCTAAAATTAAGATTAGACAGTTGGTCAACTGCTCAAAGGGATATAGTGACCTCTCCCAACTGAGCCAAATACAGAGAACACCCCAAGAATGAACGACTGCTTTAACCAGCTGTGTTGTACAAGGTCATGGGCAGATGCTGCAGACAAAACAAGTGTGATGGAAAAATGTTAGTGGGAAGATCAAGCAATGGATGAGGCTAGAGAAGCAAGCAGTCAGGGAATCTTACAGGGGGTCATTGGCAGGGGGGCGGGGGGTAAAGGATATCAGTTACTGCTGTATGGAGTGGTAAACACAACTCTAGCTTTGGCATTGATAGACTTGGATGGGGGCACTTAGCAGACTTTAGGAAAATTACTTAGGAAATTTAGGAAGTTACTTATCCTTCTTGAGCTCTAGTTGTTTTTGTTTTTGTTTTTAAGATTTATTTATTTGTGAGAAACGCATGCATGGGTGCAAATGGGGGGAAGTGCAGGAGAGAGAATCTCAAGCAGACCCTGCGTTGAGCACAGTGCCCAACTCAGGGCTGGATCCCTTGACCCTGAAATCATGACCTGAGCGTAAACCAAGATAGGAAGGCTCAACAGATTGAGCCATCCAGGAGCCCCATCTCTAGTTTTTTCATATGTAAAATAAGGACAATGTTATTTGCCTTAGAGTGAATACGTATATTGTTGCTAGCATGCAATGGCACCCAATGAGAGCTACCTTTAAATTATTAATATTATTATCATTATCAGCTGCAGCAGCATGTCAGCATCAGAGATCTTTGAACATACAGAGGGAAAAAATGGTTGCATGTCTTCACTTTCACATTTCTAGCAAGCTTCTAGAGGGTGCCATGGGGCTGGTCTATGGACCACGTACTGAGAAGCCAAGTTGGACCCCTTCAGAATCTCAGGTCCTCCTCCAGAACCACAGTCCAAGAAGATCTCCAAGTGATTCCTATGTACACGGAAGCACTAATCTAGAATACAGACTTTCTGATGCAAGACAGAAAGTTCTCTCTGCAAGAGACATTATGAAGACTAATTTGCATTGCCCTGAACAACGACAACAACAAAATGATGTTAATGGGATCCAGGGTCTCGAGTTTTCCTCTCCCTGGGCTCTGTGGGAAGAACGGTCAATGAGGGAGGCAGCTGATGCCCAGGAGTTAAACCCCATGCATTGTCACCAAAGCAGCTAAGCTGGTGCTGGTCTCTCTTGCTTTTTATAGCGTGAGGACTTGACAGAGCCGGACTGGTGTGTTCTTAGAGTGTTACAGCGAGGCCAAAGGGGATCAGCTGCTCTCTTGGTCCCTTTAAGCCTTTCTTTCTGTGGCTTGGTTCGTTTTCAAAGGCAGGGAGTGGAAAAGGTGCCAAGTGTCTGAGCCTGTCCACCAGAGCTAATCGCCCACAGCTCTGCACAGAAAGTACCCATTACCGCTTCACCTTTGCTGACGGAATGTGAATGAAGAAGCAGCTGCCCTGCTTGTCTTCGGGCTTCTCTGGGGAAGGTTTATACCCCCAATCTTTATCACGGGGACCTGTAAAGGGACACCTGGTTGGACACAACAGAGCATATTTCCCATCTGAGCCTCTGTCCTTAACCTAAAGTGAGCAGTACAAAAATAAGCTCCTGCCTCACTGTTGGCCAGGCTTTGAGGAAACAGAAATAGAAAAGAGGAAAGGGTATGGGAGACTTAAATAAAGGGGGAGAATTGAAGCTGCTTCTAGCTCTGAGGAAGAATGAAAATCACTCACAAAGAGAGAATATTGGATTTACGACCCCTGCTTCCCCATTAGCACAAGAATCTTATAGGACTGTGGGGTAAAGAGTGAATAGAATCTGCTTGTGGATACTCACTTACCAACCCTGCGCTCCAGGGTCTGCAAAATAGAGGTGAAGCAGGAAACCAACGCTTAAAGGAACAGCGTGTCTAACTACCATCTATCCGATGGAAGTAGCCTCATCCTCTCCGGGGTCTGCAAATCCGTGCTCACTGCTCCCCCTGCTGGAGCCACCCGAGTAGGTGACCAGGTTTCTAAATTCCAGCTCAGTCATTTTATCTGGTTCTCTAGGACCCAAGCCCCTGCTCTGAGGTACAAAAAGGCATTTTGATGCGGTGGGGAGAGCGGAGCCTCCTGACATCTTGCTGACAGTTTAGTTACAGGATAGGACGAAAAAGCGCAACGGCCTGAGTTATTTTCGACCGGAAAGAAAAATTTAAGGGCCTCAAGTAGAAACACCTTCTAAATAGCAACAATATAAAAATATTCCTGGAGGGGCACCTGGGTGGCTCAGTGGGTTAAAGCCTCTGCTTTCGGCTCAGGTCATGATCTCAGCGTCCTGGGATCGAGGCCGCACCGGGCTCTCTGCTCAGCAGGGAGCCTGCTTCCTCCTCTCTCCTCTCTCTCTCTGCCTGCCTCTCTGCCAGCTTGTGATCTCTCTCTCTGTGTCAAATAAATAAATAAAATCTTAAAAAAAAATATTCGTGGAAAGAATGAATAAATATTCTCCACGTGCTAGTGAAGCAACACTTAGGCAACTGCCTCTCCCCTTTTTCCTTCCCACGACCCCCCAGCAAGGAGAATGCTTCTTCCTCAGTGCAAATGAAAATTCTATTGGCATGCTGGCTTCAATGGCATTACATTATTTAAACAGACTTTCAGAGAAAAACAGTAAGAATAAATAGCCCACTGTGGACACAATATAAACTATTAAAAATATTTCCTTCTTTCTACCTTCTTTCTTTCTTTGTTTTCCAATTTCTAAAGTAGTTTTGGGGTGAACATCCCTCTCCGATCTCTCCTGTCGTCGGGAGGACGCACTTTTTTCATGAGATAATTTTTAAAAAACATTATTATGGATAATTTAAGACCTGCACAAAAATTAAAATATAGTACTCCTTTCCAGATAGTCACCATCCAACTTCAAGAGTTAGGGCCAATCCAAAGTGTCTACACCCCCATTAGTTTCCCTCGGTTTTACTATTTTCAAGTAACTTTCGTATATATTATTTCAGCCACAAATATTCCAGTATTTATTTTATAGGGTGAGGATTTTTTTAATGTAACTATATCATTATTACACCTAAAAATTAATACCTTTCTTTAAAAACAATTATCCAGTAAGTGTTCAAATCCCAATTGCCTATAAATGTCATTAATTTTTTACAGTTTGTTGCAATTAATTTCCAAATATGGTGCATATACTGTGCTTGGTTGATATGGGCTTTTTTTGTTTATTTGTTTGTTTGTTTGTTTGTTTTGCCCCAGGGGTATAGGTCTGTGAATCCCCAGGCTTACATCTCTCACAGCACTCACCATAGCATGGAGCATTGGAGCAACATCCCCAATGTCCATCACCCAGACACCCTATGCTTACCCTCCCCACCCCCCAGTAACCCTCAGTTTGTTTCATGAGATTAAGACTCTCTTATGGTTTGTCTCCTTCCCGATCCCATCTTACTTCATTTTTTCCCCTCCCTACCCCCCATGACCCCCCAGCCTGCCCCTCAAATTCCTCATATCAGAGAGATCATATGATAATTGTCTTTCTCTGATTGACTTATTTCACTTAGCATAATACCCTCTAGTTCCATCCATGTTGTTGCAAATGGCAAGATTTCATTTCTTTTGATAGCTGCATAGTATTCCATGGTATATATATACCACATTGTCTTTATCCATTCATCTGTTGATAGACATCTAGGTTCTTTCCATAGTTTGGCTATTGTGGACATTAACATTCGGGTGCACATGCCCCTTTGGATCACTACATTTGTGGTTGATAAGTTTTTTTTAAACAGATTTTAATGTATATATTCCTCCACTGATTCTATTTTTTTTCAATTTATTTTTTATGAAACCAGGTTTTTGTCCTATAGAATTTCCTTCAATTAGGTTAGGATTTTGTTGACTGCATCTCTGTGGTATAGTTTAATAGCTTTGGAGGTGCTTTTGTTCCTCTGTGTTTCTGTATATTGTGTAACTGTGGTAAAAATAAAATACTGCATTTTTAGGGAAAAAATTGCTATTTTGACCTAGAAGTTGGCAGACTTAGGCTCAATTCTTTTTAGCAAGACTGCTTCATAGGTACTGATATGTTCTTCCATCTAGAGGCATCTAATATCTGCTTATCACTCCTTTTGTCCTGTTGCCAGCTTTCAGCACTCAGCGCCTAAACGATTCATTCATTGTGGGTAGAAAAATAATGATATTCTAATTCAATGACTTCTCATCCATTTATTAATTGGAATCGTTCTATAGAAGTATACTAGTATTTTGTTACCCAGTGTTAAAGTTTGGATAAGAGAGGCAAGATAAATGACTGATTATTTCTCTCTTAATGCCAGTTGTCAAAATAATGAGTTGGTTCTCTAGAATCCTCCAGGGGTAACCCATTAGTTTTGTTTCTAGCCATGCATTCTTAAATAACCTCTAAGGCTAGTCTTGGAATAGTTGGGCTTACATAATTCACAGATTTCCACAAATTAATTATAGATTTGTTCTTTTCATTCTACCATTTTCTTCAAACAACAAAATATTTTCAATCTTTTTTAAATCTTTCAATCTTTCAGTTGGCTGTTTTCTTTCCTTCAACTCGGGTTTCCCTCTTCCTTCTTGCACAACCTTGAACATTTATTTATAAATGTTCAGTCATGCATTCATTTTTTTGTCTATAAAACAATGCCTATTAAGTCACAACGGCACGCCAAGCGTTGTCCTAAAACAGATAACAATCCCTTTTTTCTTTGAATTACATTCCAATGGAGAAAACAGGAAACACAGACACAGAAATGCACACACAGAAGTGGACACACACACACACATTAAGATAAAAAACACCTCCTCCTGTTTTCAATTTCAATACCATCCTCCTATTTTTGTTCCCTTTTCTTTCCAGTAAGACCAGTATCTGTTTTAGAGTCTTCTGAGTTATAGCGATAAAGCTGGATTTTAGTTGGAAGTTGGCAGTAAGAGGAGGTGCGGAGGAAGCAGAAGGATAAGCCAGCTTCTGCCATTGTGAATGCATATGTGTTTCCGCTTGTATGTTTGTATATATTGCTGTGGATGTGTGCTGACCTGGCCAGTGGTTAATCAGGAAATTTGGGGACCGGAAACTACGTCTCTGAAAATGACAGTGGAGAACAGGTGACAGAGACTGGTGTTCAAGGCTGTGTTAAACACTCTCGGGGCAGGGGTACAACTGTGAATACTTGATCTCTGTGCCATAAGTAGCGTTTCTTAATGTGATGTATATTCGAATCTCAGGGGAACTTACAAAAGTGACTGATGTCAGGCCATGAGGAATAAATTGGAGTGTTTTTTAGGGGTTGAGAATGGGGATTATTTAAAAAGCTTCCCAGGTGACTTTAATGTGTAAGCAGGATTGAGAACTTGAGCCTATCAATTGGCTTTGTGCTAAGGTAAGGACAGTAATAAACAAATAAATCAAGTTTTCTAATACTACCAGTAGGGGGCAGCACTAGCTCAATAATTAATTCAAACTATAGTCATTGATGTCTCATTGTAGTAAACAGATTTTCCCAACATTTTAAATTATATGTTCTGCTTTTATAAACCACTATTCTTATTCCAGAACTATGTAAGCTTTAACGCTATTTTATAGTTCTACAAAATTTAAGGTAACTAAAAATTTAAACTTCTAATCGAGATTCTGAACAGAAGTTAGTAATTTCAACAGTGACCAAGAGGTCATTTTAAACTACATTGTTTCAAAGCAACATTATTTTAAACCAGAGATGAGCAACTCAATAATGTTACCATAATAAATAAAATTTAGGTTTTGATTAAAGTTTGAGAAAATATCTCTGGATTGGGTAAATTATATCAAATATTTTTAAATAACACGAGTTTTCAGTATGATTGATTTTCTTTCTTTTTTTTTAGGGTTTTATTTATTTACTTGACAGAGAGAGAGAGAGAGAGAGAGAGAGATCACAAGTAGGCAGAGAGGCAGGCAGAGAGAGAAGAGGAAGCAGGCTCCCTGCTCGGCAGGGATGCGGGGCTCGACCCCAGGACCCTGAGATCATGACCTCAGCGGAAGGCAGAGGCTTTAACCCACTGAGCCACCCAGGCCCCCCAGTATGATTGATTTTCTTTTCTTTTTTTTTTTTTAAAGATTTTATTTATTCATTTGACACAAAGAGAGAGATTACAAGCAGGCAGAGAGAGAGGAGAGAGGAGAGAGGAGGAAGCAGGCTCCCTGCTGAGGACAGCCCGATGCGGGCCTCGATCCCAGGACCCTGAGATCATGACCTGAGCCGAAGGCAGCGGCTTTAACCCACTGAGCCACCCAGGCGCCCTATGATTGATTTTCAATCCTAAAATCTCAAAGGACAAAATGCGGCAATAAGAGCAGGAAAGACTTCCTGTGAAAGTAGTTCACAAACTGCCTCAGCATCTTAGGATAATCAATAAGTGTTTACTGCGTTATTTAGATTCAGCATATGGGAGAATTCTTGAGCCAATAACTTCGTCCTGTTTTATGTAAAGAGACTCATTTATTTAAAACAAATGAAAGTACTTGATATTTTTAAAATGTCTCTATCTCCACACAGTATGTAACATGAACGGAGCCCAATAATAATATAATTGAGAGTGTACTTCTATCTCTTTGCTCTGTCTTTGTCGTGTTTCAGGACCATTTTGGGTGAATACTGAAAATAAATAAAGGTACATAGATAGTCATTTGCATATAGTGCCCATCTTCTCACATACACACGTGCAAACTACACACCCTTCACCCATTGATGCTGGACTTCAAAAAAATGGTGTTTCTATTACAATTTTGCTCCATCCATAGACTATATTGAAAAACTCTCATTCATGTAAAAATTATCATTCAACAACATAGCCTTAAAATTCACATAAATTGCACTTTTTTACTTCAGAGTTCCCGACTTATGCAAGCAAAACTTAAGATTTTTCACTACATCCTTATAGCTCTTGAACAAGACAAAAGATAAAAAAAACTAGTTATACCCAAATTTACTTGGTGGAAAGTTGCTTGGAGAGCAATAAGAAAGGTAGAAACTCTCAAAGACAGCTCCCCTCCTGTAAATAATCTCTTTTTGAGCAACGTAATTTCATACCCAATCCCTCTAGTGGAAATACTTTTCATCTCTAGAGATGCCAAATTGCCTGTCTGTGTACATGTGACACTTGCGTTTTAGCTTATATAAATGAAAACCAGATAAAACACGATGCTAACAGATATAAAGAAGAATTTCCACATTAGGGTACAAGGACGATAAGCATTTGTAATACCATGTTCAAAACACTCTGCCACTCCCAAGTCTGCTGGTCTCCTTCCCTATAGTCATGGGAGCTGTTTGGTCATTTTACTTTAACGTACAAGAGTCAACTGACTCCCCACTCCCTTTGCCACAGGCCTGCAAGCTAAGGATGGAAAATAATTTCGACATTCGCCACTTGGACTCCCGCCCTTAGCAAGCACATTTGTTGTTCATACATGGTCTTTTGGCTGCCTTCTCTCCCAGCCATCTGTTAAGAGAGGCATTGTGCCTGCTCAGATGGGATGGTGCCACTATTTCTAAGAGACTCTCGCAAAATATATGTGACTTAACTACATTCACTTCACAGATTTCAGAGTATTTTATTTACTGACCAGGATTACATTTTAAAAGCCAATAGAGCTGAATAATTAAGGGCTAAATTCTGTGTCCCGATAACTTGTGAGATTCCTGAAAGAATAATTCCAGACTCACTTTCAATGGGTGGACAATGAAATTGAATGCTGCATTTTCCATGATTGAATACAGGATATAAATACAGCTGCACGCATCATTGCCTTCCCCTTTCATGTGACCAGCCCTGAAAAAACAACGACCATACACCTGTTATCCCCTCATCCTTGGGGCCACACATGTCTCATCAATTCACAGACACCGTTTATGCACTTGGAATATTTGATTTGTGTATAATTAATTTTGGCTCAGTCTACAAGAGCCCCAGTTATCATTAGCAAGACTGCGGTAGTGATAATAGATGTACTCTATGAAATCCTCATGGGTAGAGACCACCTTCCCAAAGAAAGTTGGGCTGAGCCTTTTGCACCTTTCAGCTGGTACATTTCCAAGTTCACCATTTCACCTCAAGGCTTAAAGGTCCTTCTTACCAGATTCTTAAGCACCCGGTGTGGAGTGTGAGCACATCTCCAGGTCTGCATCGAGTTTCATCTTTCCTCTAGATAGGTCACCATGTTTTGCAGCCAGATTGTGTGTCCTTCTGCGTTTGGCTGGTGACCATTTCACACTTCTACATCTGGATTGGAAAGCAAAGCTAATTTGGGGAGACAGCCTAACTAAGCCAACCAAACACCACCTCAATGAACTCTAGCCCTGAATCATACAATAAAGATTGCTATTGTGTATGAACATGACCAGATTACATCATTTCTAAGTCTTTTCCCTCCAAAATTCCACTTAGAAAAGAATGATTTCTTAGCTGATGGTAAGCATGGAAAGTATTACCTAAAACCACATGTTTAAAAAAAATGATTACAAAATGCATTGTATCATGCTCCTGTTCAGGACTAAATGATAACTAGTAATTTGATTTTATGTAGAAAGCAAATTTATAATCTTGCCTTTTTATAATTTTTAATATTTTTATAATTTTTATAATTTTTCCCCAAAGTGTATGGTAAGTGATGCTGATAAACTATCTCACTTGATCCAGGGAGGTTTTGGGGCCTGTTATGGGCAGATCTGAGGGAAATAGTTACCTGGTGTGAGGAGCATTCTGCACAGAGTGAGGTAATTCTGTAAGTGAGGTAATGAGGATCCAAAAGAGGAATATCTGCATGGAAAGGGCAAATGGCAAAAGGAAGTTCTCATGAGCTGAACGGGGGTAATGGGATAGGGAACACAGTGAAATGAGCTCACTGAATCTTTCAGGAGAGTGCAATAGGAGCCTTGTAACTGAGGATAAGGAACCTGACCCTAAGGTCCAGTGTGAGGGGAAGCCACATTGGTTCTGTGAGCTGGGCTGTGGTATGGTGATCTAGGCCAGGCTTAGCCTGAAAGTAGCCTAAAGAATTAGTCACAGTAGGACAAGGCCTAAGAAGGCAGATGGCTGATGGCAAACCTGAAGTGTTCTAGCTGGGGAGGGATAGGTATTGCCTTGGACTCTAAGTTCTTTGAGTGGAAGCAGCATGTATATCTTGCACATCATTGCATGTCCAGGGATGAGTACAGAACAATAGCATATAGTAGGTGCTCAGTACATATGGTTAACAAAATAATGGTGTAAGAAAAAAGAGTTTCCAGTGATGGTTTGAAGAAGAGCACTAACATTCAGCAATGGAATGGCTTTTATGCATGGTTGACAGTTATTATTACAAAGCTTCTTGAGTTGGGACCAGAGGTGGATTTACAACAAGCTACATAGCGTAAATTTCAGGTCCCTCACTTTTGTGCAGGCCTCCTTCCACTATCCTGGAAGACTCTAGTAATGTGTATGTGTGTCATCTCTCTTTGTAAAATCAGCAAAAGAAAGATAATTTAACAACACTAGATAAGACTACAATCCTCTTCCACTTGGACTTTCCCTCAGTTACTCTGACCTTCATTTTGGGGGTGACATTATTGCGTAGATAGTATCCTTTTTGGAATCTGGCTAACGGAAAGTTGAACTGAAGATTCAATTAGCTGTGGTCTAGTGAGATACAGTTATGAAATTTGTAGTCATTTTTGAGTGTAGCTAAGTCCTAGGAATACTTCTGGCTGCCGGGACAACTCACCCAGTATTGTGACACAAAAGGCCAGGAAAAGAGGAAATATCAAACAAAATAGCCTGCTGGCAGGAAATTCTCTGATAGGGTTCTATAATCCCAATACTCAAAGAATGTGCAGAAGAGGAGAAATGGCGTCTTAACTATTTTGAGGTAGAAGCTAGTTTTTAGAAAAATTTTCCCCTTATCTGATGTGTAAAATTATAAGTCAAGTTTTCAATTTTCATTAATACCTAATCAAAAAAGAAGTTGTTTCCCTGGAGAATGTGCTCAGTAATGTAGTGCACACTATTGCAAATTCACCACATTTTTTTTTCTTTTTGATGGGAATCTCAAGAAATAGAACTTACTAGAATTTTTATATTGGTAAGGTATAAGCTTTTGTCAAAAATACAAAGAGTGATATGTCTGTATGTGAATTTACACATTTTATGTATCCCAATTGTCAATAATAAAAAACAAAAATAGGACCTTTAATTCATCAAGAAGATATAATAATTATTAGCACAGTACCTAACAATTGAGTCTCAAAATACATAATGCCAAAATGGACAGAACTAAAAAGAGATACAGACAATTCAACACTTGTTGGATACTTCAGTACTTCATTTTCAATGATAGGACAATTAGACAGATGATCAACAAAGAATTAGAGGACTTCATTACCACATAAACCACTAGACTTAACATACATCTATAAAACATCCCACCCCAAATAGCAGAATACCCATTCTTCTCAAGTGCCCATGGAACATTCTCCAGGAGAGAACATAAATTATTCCATAAAACAGCCTTGATAAATTTGAAAGTACTAAAATCATTCAAACTATGTCCTATGAACACAATGGAACAAAATTAGAAAAGAGTAACAGAAAGGAATCCAGAAAATTCACAAATGTGGGGAACTTAAACAACATACTTGTAAATCATCAATGGGTCAAAGATGAAATCAAAAGGAAAATTAGGAAGAACTTCTAGATAAACCAAGGGAAAACACAACACACCAACTCCCCTGGGATGCAGCTAAAGCAGGGCTTAGAAAGAAGTTTAGCCATAAATGTCTGTATTTGAAACCAAAAGTTGTTTATTTTTTCTTTTTCTTTAAATATTTTTTTTAAATTTTTAAACAAGTTCTACACCCAACATGGGGCTTGAACCCATGACCCTGAAGTCAAGTTGCATGCTCCACTGACTGAACCAGCCAAGTGCTCCAAAAAGTTGCTTCTTTGAAAATATTAACAAACTTTATGTAAGTTTAACTAAAGTGATGATAGAGAGAAAACTTAAGCTCCTAAAAATCAGGAATGGAAGAGGGGACATTACTACTGACCTTACAGAAATAAAAAGGATTATAAAGAAATACTATGAACAACTGTTTGCCAACAAATTATATAACCTAGATGAAATTGATGAATCACTAAAAAGACAAAAACTACTGACTGACCAAAGAAGAAAATCTGAATAGGTCTGTAACAAATAAAGAGAGTGAGTTAGCAATCTAAAAACTTCTTAGAGGGGTGCCTGAGTGGCGCAGCTTGCTGAGCAACTGACTTGTTTTCATCTGGGGTTGTGATCTCAGAGTCATGAGATTGAGTCCCATGTCTGACTTCACTCTCAGCTCTGCTGCAGCAATGAGCAAACTTAAAATTAAGTAAATGATTCCATTTATAATTTTGAAAAGTAATAAAATATTTAAGAATAAACTTATCAAAATAAATTTAAGACTCATTCACTGAAAACCATAAAACATCACTGAAAGAAATTAAAGCAAATCTAAATAAATGGGAACATATCATGTTCATATATTGGAAGTGTTAAAATTATTAAGATGGCAATAATCCTCAAGGTGATGTACAGATTCAATGCAATCCTCATCAAAATCTCAGTTACCCTTTTTTCAGAAATTGACAAGATTTTGTAAAATTCCTACGGAAATACAAAAAACCCAAGATAGGCAAAATTGACAGAGAACCAAATTAGAGAACTCAGACTCACACATTTCAAAACTTATTACAAGACCATTATAATCAAGACATTGTGGTATTGACATAAAAATTGATATATAAATCAATGGACCAGAATTTAGAGTTCAGAAATAAACCCTTACTTTTGCGTTTAATTGGTTTTCTACAAAAACACCAAGATGATTCAATGGGGAAAGAACAATCTTTTCAACAAATGAAACTGAGACAATGAGCTAGCCACATGAAAAAAAATGAATTTGAAATTCTCACACCATAATAGAGTATTAACTCAAAATGGACCAGACTTACAGCAACTACAGTCAATAAAAGAAAAAAATAGATAAGTTGGATTACATCAAAATTAAAAACTTCTGTGCATCAAAAAACACAATCAAGTGAAAGTGTAACCCACAGAATGAGAGAAAATATTTTCAAACATACAGCCGGTAAGGGGTTACTATTCAGAATATATAAAGAACTTCTATAACTAAACAAAGAAAACCAAACAAACTGAATAAAAGATGAGTAAAGTTCTTGAAAAAACATTTCTCCAAAGAAGATATACGTAAATGGCCAACTAGCATATGAAAAGATGCTCAATATAATTAATTATTAGGCAAATGAAAGTCAAAATCACAGTGAGAAATCACCTTGTACCCAGTAGGATGGCTACTATTAAAAAAACAAAACAAAACAAATAAAAAGTGTGGACAGGAATGTGGAGAAATTAGAACCCTTGGGCACTGTTGTTGGGAATGTAAAATGATACAGCTGCTACGGAAAAGAGTATGATGTTCTTCAAAAAAATTAATTGAATTACCATATGAGCAAGGAAAATAATTGAAACCAGACACTGAAGTGTATATTTGTATACCCACATTCATAGCATCAATATTTACAATAGCCAAAAGATGAAAGCAATTCAAGTGTCCATCAGCAGATGAATGGACAAACACAATGTGGTACACACACACACACACACACACACACACACACACACACACAATATTACTCTGACTTAAAAAGGAAGGAAATTCTGACATATGCTACAACATGGAAGAACCTTGAGGATATTATGCTAAGTGAGATAAACCAGTCATAAGAAGTACAGATATTATATGATTCCATTTAGATCAGGCATCTAGAAAGCAAATCCATAGAGACAGAAAGTGGGACAGTGATTGCCAAGGGCTAGGAGAGTGGGAAATGAGGAGTTATGGTTTAATGGGTTTTGAGTTTTGATTGCACAAGATGAAAAGAATTCTGGAGATGGATGATGGTGAGAGCTACACAACAATGTTGCTGTACTTAATGCAGCTAAACTGTAGATTTAAAATGGCTAAGGTAGTAGATTGTATGTTATGTGTATTTTGCCACAATTTAAAAATGGATCAGGCTTAAACATAGTAGCTAAAATTTTAAAACTCTTAGAAGAAAACATAGGCGTAAATGACCGTTACCTTGGATTAAGTGATTTTCTTTTCTTTTTCCTTTTTTCTTTTCTTTCTTTCTTTTTTTTCTTTGGCAGCAGACAGGTGGGGAGGGACAGAAAGAGAATCTTCAGCAGGCTCCACACCCAGTGCAGAGCCCCATGAAGGACTTGATTCCCCAACCCTGAGATCAAACCTGAGCCGAAATCAAGAGAGAGACACTTAACTGACTGAGCTACCCAGGTGCCCTGGTAATAGTTTTTTCATATGACCAAAAGCAGTAGTGTCAAAAGAAAAATAATAGATAAAATGAACTTAAGAAGTTTTATGCTTCAAAGGACAACATCAAAAAAATTTGCATATAAACCACAGAATGGGAGAAAATATTCACAGAAATCATATATTTGATAAGGGACTTGTATCCAGAACATATAAAGAACTCTTAAAAATTAGTAAAAAGACAACACAATTTAAAAATTGTGCAAAGCGTTTGAATTGGTAATTCTCCCAAGAATACATACCAATGGTGAATATGCACATGAAAGGATCATCAACATCATTAATCATTAGGGAAAGGCAACTCAAAACCATATTACCATTGCGCAGCATTAGGATGGCTATAATCAGTAAGACAAACAGTAACAAATATTGGTAAGGATGTGGAGAAATAGGGAACCCTCATACATTACGTTTGTGGGAACATAAAATGATGCAGCCATTGTGGAAAACAATTTGGAACTTCCTTAAAAGATTAAACAGAACTACCACAATGATCTAGCAATTCCACTCTTACATATTTACCTAAGAGAAATTAAAATATGTAACTACACAAAAAGTAGTATCAAATGCAAATAATTATTCGTAGTAGCCAAAAAGTGGCATCAATCCAAATGTCTATCAACTGATGAATGGATAAACAGAATATGGTGTATCAATACAATAATACTATTCAGCCATAAAAAGAAATGAAGTACTAATAAATGTTACAACATGGGTGAACCGTGAAAACACTATGCCTAGACACCAAAGGTAGCATATATAAAGAAGCCAGACACCAAAGGTAACATATTGTATGTTCCCATTCATATGAAATGCCCAGAACAGACAAATCCATAGTTAATAGTTGTTAGGGCTGGGGGGTGGAGAATGGGAGACTGACTGCTAATGAGAGGAACTTTGTTTTTGGGGTGATAAAAGTGTCCTGGAATTAGATAGTGGTGATGGTTTCAAGGAATTGTGACTGTACTAAACATTGTTGAATTGTATAATTTAAAAAGATGAATTTTATGGTATGTGAATTATATCATAATTTTTTGTTTCTTTAAAAATGTTCTACTGTCTTTTTTTATTTTTTTATTTTGATTCCCGTATAATTAACATACAGATTATATTATTTCAGGTGTACAATATAGTGATTCCACAGTACCATACAACACCCAGTGCTCAACACAAGTGCACTGTCTTCGAATTTTTATTTTCTGAATGCAAATGTATCTTTTTTTAAAAAACACTGATTATACTTTTTTTGGTTGGTATGAAGCAATCTGATTATACTGTACTTTGGTATAGTTTTTCATGTTTCTTATGTTTAGGTTTCATTGCAATTCTGGGATCTGTAAGTTCATTGCTTTTATCACCAAGTTTTTACATTTTCATGCATTGTTTGTTCACAACTTTTTCTCCTGTTACCCTGCCCCTCCATTTTGGGCATTCTAATTACATGTATATAAGGCTGTTGAAAGTTGCTCCAAAGATCACTAAAGCTGTAGAGTTATTTCAGGACTTTTTCCCCTTCTTAATAATTATTTTTTATTATCTCTTCAAATTTACTAATATTATGCAGTTTCTAATCTGTTACTGGTACCATTCAATTTTTCATCTTAGACATTATAGTGTTCATTTAAAAAATTCCAGTTTTGCCTTTAAAAAATATCTTCCTCGACTCTCTTAACATCCTTAGCTTTCCTCTTCCTTTTGGGACATGTGGACTACAGTAATAACAATTGCAGTGTCCTTACTTATTGATTCTACCATCTGTGATATTTCTAAATCTATTTGTAGTCATTGGCTTTTCTTTCTTCTTTTTTTCCTCCAAGTTTTATTTAAATTCAAGTTAGCTAACACATCATGTAGTATTGGTTTCCGGAGTAGAATTTAGTCATTCATCACTTATGTATAACACCCAGTACTCATCACAAGTGCCCTCCTTAATCCCCATCAACCATTTAACCCAACCCCCACCCACCTCCCCTCCGGCAACCTTCGGTTTTTTCCCTATAGTTAAGAGTCTCTTATGGCTTGCCTCCCTCTCTGTTTTTATCTTATTTTTATTTTTCCTTACTTTCCCCTATGTTCATCTGTTTTGTTTCTTAAACTATACATTTGAGTAAAATCGTATGGTATTTGTCTTTCTCTGACTTTTTTCATTTAGCATACTCTCTAGCTTCATCCACGTTATTGTAAATGGCAAAATTTCATTCTTTTTGATGGCTTTCCTTATGAGTCACCTTTTCTACTTCTTTGCACGCCTAAAATTTTTTATTAGATGCTAGATGTGAATTTCACCTTACTGAGTGTTAGATAGTGCTGTATTCCATTAAACATTCTCAGTTTCCATTCTGATAGGCACTTAAGTTACTTGGAAATCATTCTGTCCTTTCCAGGCTTGCCACTAAGCTTTGTCAGCCAGAGTTAGAGCAGCCTTCAGACTCAAGAAAGTTTTCTGCACTACTGAGAAAATACCCTTCAGAGTAGTCTACCTGAGGCCATATATATTACAAGGGTTTTATACTGTAGTTGTTGGAACATACACTATTCCGAGTGACAACCCCTAGGATTGCTCTACTTGACTCTTTTAGGGTGTTCCCCCCGCCTAAAGCT
Source organism: Ailurus styani (assembly GCA_002007465.1). Lineage (NCBI taxonomy): Eukaryota > Metazoa > Chordata > Mammalia > Carnivora > Ailuridae > Ailurus > Ailurus styani. The sequence continues at coordinate 297,285 of LNAC01000060.1, forward strand.
TTAGTCTCCTTACACGCATGTGCTGATCACCTCTTCAGGTATAGATGGTGGGTAGGGGGACTCTGCAGATTTCCCAAATTCTGACCCTCCAGAATTTTGTCTTGCAAACTCTATCGACCTTAGTATCCCTGAACTCCCAACTCCATCTCTTAAACTATGGGAAACTACTGGGGTCTGCCTGGGCTCCCTTTCCCTGCAAGGTGGCCCAGAGACTCCCCAGGCACTACGCCGGGCACGGGAGGGCTCCTCTGGTTTGTTTCCCAGCTAATAAGAGTTGCTGCCCTGTACTGCCTGGTGTCCAGTGTCTGAAAACAATTGTTTCCTATGTTTTGCCTCGTTTCTAGTTGTTTAAGGTAGGACAGTAAATCCTGTCCTTGTTACTCCGTCTTGGCACAAAGCGGAGGTTAGGTTATTTATATATATATTTATATATTACAAAGTCTATGGAATGGGCCCACTCTAGCCTGAGTACTGAAGATTATCACATTACATTGTCGCTCAGATATTTCTGAGAGTTTCTCAGGTGATTCTTCCCATAGTTAAGTTGAGTCAGCAAAGAAGACCAAGAAAAAGTAATCAGGAACAGATAATAATAATAATAGCTAACATTCTTAAAATGCTTACTATGTGCCAGGCAAATTTCTAAATGCTTTATAAATATTAGCTCACTGAATCCTTATAACAACCCTACCAGGTAAATGTTAGTATCATTCCATTTTGCATATGAGGATTGCTAGTTATAGTCAATAGAAGCTAATTTGCCCGGGAGTCAGTGAGTGTATGAGCTAAGATTCAAACCCAGGAAATCTGGCATCACAATCTCAATTCCCTTGTCAAAGGACATCTCCAGAATCACAAGCATATGCTTCACAGAACTTAAGAGAAGAAAGTGTTTCAGGTAAGAGGGAATAGTCAGTTGTGTTGAACACTGTTAATAAATCAAATTAAGATGAGAATGGGGTGTCCATTGGGATTGGCAACATGGTGAACATTGGTGACCTTGACATGAACAGTTTCAGTTTTTCAGATGGAAAAAATCAGTTCATTTATGTTTAAAGAGTGACCAGGAGGTGAGAATTCTATACTTAAAATCTAGAATTTTATTTGTTATACGTGTGTGTGTGTGTGTGTGTGTGTGTGTGTGTGTGTAGGAACTGAATAAAATTCTAGATTTAAGGAATTATGTAATGAATAAGGTAGGCAATTATAGTCAAATTAGTTAGATATCCACTAGTATATTTAAGTTATAACTTGGAATAATTATAGAACTGGTTTGTGATTGGTTTTACTACCCACCAAACATTATTAATCATTTTTTCATTTGGCTTCTTAACCTAGCTCTTTTCTTTCTCTACTTTTATCTTCTCATTTTGCCTGCTTTGAAATAGATACCTGTGCCTCTGGCAGGAACACAGCCATGTCTGTCAAACTGTGGCCCTGACTATCACTGAGGCATTGAATTCCCCACGTACGTGCCTCTTAACCTGTAATGAGCAGCAGGTTACTGTAATTCTGTGTGTGAATTTCTGGGATAAACATTACAGGCGTTTCTTTCATTGGTGATAAATATCTAGGAAATCTCACTGCACTCTTGGCATAGCAAATCCTAAATCCGAGTATATCCTAGAGTCAAATTGGATGTGTTACTCAGCGATTATAAACAAATTAGATAAGCAGTTTTGTTTGCACCTACCAGTTTTAAGAAGATATCTTATGGTATCAATGTATTCTTTAGAGAATTGGCTGGTCCCGTAACATTCTACTATGTCTCTATTATTAAAGTGGCTGGTGGTTCCAATTCTTAAACTGGACTTTAAGCATGATGGATAGGAAACTATACTTTCAGTAATAATAAACTCATTTTTACGGGCTAAAAAGAATGTTCTGATTGGGGATACATAGAAAATAAACAAATTAAACATATTCAATTATTATCTTGTCTGAATAATATTTTCTCTATGGAGAAAGTCACAGCCACTTGTCCACAGAAGTGGCATTATGATATAATGTCAACTGTGTACGAGGTCCTGTGTTCGCAAAGGTAGAACGATTAGATTTCTATGTAAATAAAACGTCATTATCAAAATGCAAGGTGTTTACTTTTGTTGTTGCTCTTATTGTCCTAGATTTTCATTTTAATATCAAGAACACTAAGTCGCAGGTGGAGAGCCCAGAGAGAATGTTTGCAACTAACTAGTGGTATGACTTTAGCCAGTTATTTAACCCATCTGAGTCTTAATTTTCTCATCTGCCAACTGGGAATAATAATACCTACTTTGCATATGATAAGTGCTCAGTAAATGTTTTCTGATCTTGACTTTCATTGGGCTAACATCATATTTATGTACAGAGATCAGCATACAATCAGTGTAATGATTGCCGCCATTCTGGTGGAATAAGGCCATGGAGGATACTTCTGATCTAGAAATCTTTAAGCACACAGAAGATATTCATCTGGACACAGACCAATCTAGGCCTAAATTGAACAGGACAAATTAGATGACTTGTGAGGTCTATTTCTTTTTTCAACTGAAACAAAAAGATAAACATCTTGCCTAAATATTAATCCAAGAATGATGTACTTTGGGATAAAACTGTAGGACTTGCCTGACCACTTAGTTCTGTAGTGTCCCTCATATCCGTCAGCATGGCATGACTCTTTGGCTTTGACTGTTGGCACTCCTGCTGATCTTTTTAAAAAGCCCATAAATTCATTTGAATGAGTATCCATGGCACAGATCAAGTTTTGACTGGTAGAGCCAAGTCATGCTCTTTCCCTCTGCTTTTCCTTGGCTCCCTGTCCAATGTTCCCATTGCTTTTCCCACAGAGAACAGTGACTTGCTCAGCTTCCAGCCCACATGAAGCAAGAGGCTTATTAAAGTCTACATGCAGGTTTGTTTCTAACAAAACCAATGCCTGAAAATGAAGTATTCATTCCATCAGTATCTGATGACAGAAAACAACTGGTCTGACTAATGTTTTCATTAAGCTAACAGGTGTTTAATATCCTGAATATCATCATACACGATGTGGTTTAATAGAAAGAACATAAACATAGAAATCAGGAAGGCTGGGCTTAAAGCCTGGTTCTGCTCCTTATAAATGCCTTAACCTCTCTGATCTTCAGGTTATCTATAAAACTGGTGTAACTGTGCTCATGCCAGAATGTTTTATGAGAATTAAAATGAGGTGGCATATGTAAAGTGCTTAGGTTTTAAAGAAAAGCATCTAAAAATAGTATGAAAGAGAAGAGAATAGGAGAGGGGTCTCGGTTAGAGGACTATAGTAATATACAGGTAAGAAATGATAAAGTGGTGAGAGGGTTTTTTAACAACCACAATGTTTCTGGGATCTATTCCAGTTGTAGGGATGAGAGGGTGGTGGAGAGAAAGTGGAGCGATAAACAGGAGGGCAGTGGGAGGTGCAGAGCAGAAGGGGACTGTGGAGGTTTCAGATTTGAACACAATAAGTTTAAGATACACAACAGACATCCGAGTGGAGTTCAGGGAAGAGGCACAGGCTGGAAATACAACGAAGGGCATCGTCAGTGTATGAATGATAGTTAAAGCCATGAGACTAAATGAGGTCACCAAAGAAGTACTTGGAAAAAGAGAAGAGCAGAGGCCATAGGCGAAGCCTTCGACTCAGCCTTGGGAGCAACTTCATTTGGAAGTCAGCCTGATGAGGATGTACCAGGACAGGAGACGACTACAACTCGCTCCTTTTCTGAATCTGTTTATATTTTCAGTGCCTTTGAGCAGCATTGTACTATTGCAGAATAAACGGGGACTGCCATAAATTGTTTCCAAAAAATCTAGAGAAGAAACAGCTATTATAAACTAGTATATAAAGGTATAAAGAATAAATGTGTGCATATGTTTTCACAGCATCTCAACTTCTTTTGTTTCCTTTTGTGAAAAACGTTTAATTTATAAAGAAGTTTAATTTATAAAGAATTTGTAAAGGTACAAAAGATAAATCCTCAATATATGTTTTTATATCTCAGTTTCTGTTTCCTTTTATTTACAGCAGAAGGTACATGAAGGCAAAAAGTTCACCCCAGAGTTTGTCCTCCATGGTACCAAAAACACAAAGGCACTAATTTGTGTTTTGAAAGACAGGGCCTATTTCAACAATTTCCATTTTTCTAAGGACAGTCATTCAAAAAAATTCATACGGTATACAAGGAAGACTTCATGTAATACAGTATTCTATAGCAGGGTGTTCAGCTTTCTCTCATTTGATTCCCTTATTGGCAACTATTCATAACACAAATGCTTTTTGTCCTTTTCTCCTTCTCCCTGCCACAATAGACCAAGTAATTAACCAAGTGAAGAGGCTGTCAATTAAACACTGATACTAATCTAGGCATAAAAGCTTCTTTAGGGAACATTGGTTTTGAACATATTTTCAGCATTATCAGCATTGATTTTATTCAATCCAATTCTCATACAATCGAGTGCTCCAAATGTTTACATGCCATCCGGGCAACGCTTGCAACATGGATGACCCACACTGTAGAAACAGCGTTCACAAAGAATGTACAGAGAATAAGCTCTCTATTGTGCCTCCAAGGCCTGTTTTTCCAGGAATAGATGTTCCATCATTAATTAATGTCCCACATCTTTAATGATAACATTGTCAAAGACAATTAAGGAAATGATTACAAGTGTCCTTGGCAACTGGAATGCCCACTGATTTTAGCTTATTTTCCCTAAGTGTGGCTTAAAGGTCATTTCTTTGAAGTGTGAAGACTTAAGCATGCTTCGCATTGGTGTCATTATGTACAAATGTTACACAAAAAGAAGCCATCTTTTCAGCTTGATTTCTTCAGCATGAATAAGAAGATATTTAAAAATAATTAAATTTTTGAGCCATTGCTTCAACAATTAACGAATATCTAGTAGTAACTAATGTCTAGTAGTAAATGATCTTTGGGAATTGCTCAGGTTTGTTTATTACCTACCTTGTTAACCTGTTTGATTAATTCATTACTGTACACTGTAATTAGCTCCCTTTAAGTAAATCTATATGGGGCCCTCACTAGCTGTCAATGATTTCCTCCTTTCTCTTACTTTCACTTCAGTATGTATCCATTCTCAGACTTGCCCAAGTCTGTGAGCCTTGGGGCTTCAAGGAAAGCCTCCTCTTTCAAATCATTGTCAGAAACTGTGGAGAGTCTGCAATTTTACCCTGTTTTCAAGCTAATAAGTTAGTCAGTCTCCCAGTTTCACAGATGCTAGCAAAGACATGCACCCTAGGTCAACAAAGAACATGCACCCTAGGTCAACAAAGAACATGCACCCTAGGTCAATAAAGAAATTCACTACTCATCGCACAGTGGGCAGCATCAGTACCTTGTCTGCCGCACTTCTTTTCGCTTCCGAAGTCCCGTGGACATGAGACAGGGGTTCAGGTGGATGCTCCACACACAGTGACTTTGAATCACAGCTGAAAACCCATTTAGAGAGCCCATGAACCCATTTAGAGAACCCGAATCTTTTATAATGGGCACTGAGCAAATCCATGTGACTTTTGCTCCAGAGGAAGAAACGGTCTTTAACATATTGGACAGGAAGCAAACCTGTCTTCTGCTCTAGAGGGAGACACTATCTCTCTATTTAAAAGCTGTCTCCTTGCACAAAAATCCTTGTAAAGATAAAGGTAATCAGCACCTCTAGTTGGAGGACTTGCAGAAACATGAGAGGCCTGTAGAGAGTCTTCTCCTAACGCCCCATTTCTGCCAGATGTTAATTATGAGAGAATGTCTGGCAGAGAAGCATTAACCATAATCACCTTTGAAGGAGGACTTCAAACTACACATGCTCTACTCCTCAACCATTCTAATGACCCTTTCCCCATCTGCTCCCAGCCCATTCCCCAAGCATGCCATTGCCTTCCTGATAATAAAACCTATCACAATTTCGGTGGTTTTTCTTTTATGCTAGCCACACACACAGTCATATCTAATGCTCAGTCAAAGCCTACCAATAGCTTATTTGTTTCTTTGTTTTTCTTTTAGCCCTAAATTTCCATTTGCTTATAACATTTCCATCTACTTACAAAATAATTTATTGCATATATTCTGTATTATAAACTGCCTTAAAATATTTTAAGAAAGAAGCTGCTGCATTTTTTTAAAAATAAGTATCAAATAATGGAAAGATTGCATGGGCCAAAATAGTATAAATATTTTTAAAAATTTCAAAAACAGATAATTCACCAATGACCTCTCCAAAGATATTTCAAAGTACTTCTGCATATTTGTTCATCTCATAGCTATTCCCCAAAGTACTCTAAAATATTGGAAAAGGTAAGAATAAGGAAAAAAAAAGGTAAGAATAAGGAACATCACAACAATGAATAAAACAGGTCAGGTAATTTAAAAATTCATATTGTTTCCTGGTAGTAATAGCAGCATATGTTTATTATATTAAAAATATGAGTTATAAAAAGATTAAATTGTCCACAGCATACCACCATCTATTTAAACAGTGCTAACTCTAAATGTAGTTCCATGTCAACCCTTATATCTATCTATATTACTTACTGAAATTGAATCTGTTTGGATTATTTACTGATTTTTTAAATTAACAATTTATCATGAAGCATATTCAAACTCTGTGATTGATGCTATCTGAAAATACAAGTTTTAATGGCCTCATGTATTTTTGTATTACATGGCCAGACCATAATTTATTAAACAATTTCCCTATGGTTTACTCTTTGAGTTGTCTATAATTTTCCCAGTAAAAATTCTGTAGCACATAATCTGTACTCAAATATTTGTCCATATTTATGATTATGTCCTTGGGATGGATTCCTAGAAATGAAATAACTAGGTCAAATAATTAGGTGTAAGTCTCTTGAAGCACATGGGTGTGCTGCTTTTCCCAGAAAAACTGAATGAATTTATACTTGTGCCAACTATAAATAAGAATGCTTGTTTCAACAAAACTTGGCCAGCACTGAGAATTATTTTATGTCTTAGATTAATAAATTAAAAATACAGTTTCAGTGTTTTAATCACATTTCTTTTCTTATGCATGAGATTATTTTAAAATACATTTTTTGGTCATATAAGTGTCTTCTTGTGGTGAAACATTTAACTGTTGATTTAGTTCCCTTTTTTTCTCCCAAGGAGAATCATGGTTTTTCTTAGTCACTAAATATTGTTATTATTATTAAGGACATTTTGCCTGTCTTATTTGTCATGAATATATTTTATAAGTTTTCCATTTTCTTTCAAAGTTTGTTTTTGATCTTTAGAAATATGAGACATGTATATCACCCCATACATCTTATTATTTCTTGCATTGCTTTTATGATTTTTAAATTCCTTGTCAATTCTGAGATTAGTTAGATATTTTCTGATATATTTTTCTAGTTTTGTGAGTGGTGGAGGTGTCATGTTTTGTGTTTAAATCTTTAATTCACACTGGGGTTGGACTCCCAAAGGATAAACCCGCCAGGAATTATTTAGCTCAACTCCAGGAACGGTAGAGTTGAATCCAGCATCAGGAGAAGAACAGGAAGTGAACCTTAAACTTTTGTTTCTTTCTTCCCAGTAGTGACTTCTACAGATATGGGCTCCACTTCTCTGACCAAATCCTTACCTGATTCTGACTTTTAGTCATGATGTGATCTAGAGTCCAAAGAGTGAATTTGGCGCAAAGTCAACAACATGGGGATTGTGGTTTGGTCAAATATTCTCTAGCTCATATATCTAAACACACTTTCTTTAATCATATTTTTATACTCCTTCCAAGTGCTCAAAGCATGCACAGCAAAAGGGAGTGTCTCCCTACCCCCTTCCTTTTTTTTTCTTCCCCTACCCCCTTTCTGAGGCAACTCTCTTCACCATGCCCTTCACTGAGGAATCTGCATGGCGACAGTAGACTGCTCTACTAAATTTCTTATAGGTAGATTTTGAGGGTGCTTGGCATCAGCATGCCTAATGTTGACTTTGGAGCCAAAATGCCTACGTTTGAATTTCATTTTCTTCGTGTAGGAACTGTGTGAACTTGGGTGAGAAAATTAACCTTTCAGCTGATTACTGAGAGACTCTTCTGCGTAGGGGTCCACGTGCAAGGCAAACACTGTCATGTTCTAGATCTATCCAAACAGATCCATCCACAAACATTTTCACTAGACCTCCTTGTCACCAATCCTCCAATCTTGCCCTTTCTGACACCCTGATAATGTGCCTAAATCATTAGCTATTGTTGTTAGCTATGAATTGATATAGATTTGTACCTCAGACCCATTGCCCTTTGAGAAAAGTAAATACCCAGATATACAGCCATCTTCTAAAGAATTTAGTGCAGTGCTTCTAAAATGTTGATGTACATACCAATCACTTGAGGATCTTGCTAAAGTGAAAATTGTAATTTCAGCAGGCCTAGGATGAGGCCCCAAATCCAGCAATTCTGCATTTCTAAAATGGTTCAAGGTATTTGCTGCTGCTGCTGGTCTGAGAACCACATTTCAAACAGGGAGGGTCCAAGTTACCTTCTTATTGCTTATAAGGCTCTATCATCATGATGTCTTAGGGGAGGGAAAATTATCAAGTCCCTCAGTCTAGACTAATTTCTAGAATCACAGTGTTGATATAGCCCTGAAGTAATTTGGTAAAAATATGTATCTACCCTTGCCACAGAAACAAGCCTCTTTTAAGATTATTAAGGATTATCATGTGCCAGAGTCTCCAATGCAACAGCAGCTAGAATTGAAGTCACACGTGATTAAACTTGTCATAATTGTTCTTATTCTCTAAGATTCATCACTCAATTATTTCATAAGGTACTATCACCTGATTTCCTCAGGGGTAAATACTACATTGTTCTACTATTTTGTCAATTAATGGGAACCCCAGGGACTTCCACTTCATGCTTTCTATCAGTACTACCATGTTACTCCACATGTTAGAGAGACAAAAACAGGAATTGGAGATTATGAAAGAGGTTGAGAAGGTATATTCCAACTAAACATTTAGGAACTGATGAAACAAACACCAAATAGCTTCATGGACTCTCTTAGATCACTATGAGATTTATTCTCCACTTATCACCTGAATTCCATAAGCTTCCACTTTAAATGGGATAGCCCAGCACAGGTAGCATTCTGGAAATAACTCCAAACTAGGGGTCTGTAATCCTCCAAAATTCTGGATGTTTCCTCTGATCCTAATTTAACCATCAGTATTTTCTGATTCTGGAAATGGTTTCAGATCCCTTTCAGGAAGACTAGGAGGAAGACTTACTGAAATCTCTGAGTCTGTCAGTTGACTCAGGTAATGATTCAAATCAGGCCTTGGTTCATTATATCTAGAGTTCTTTTGGTTGTGAGGACTTATTTAGACTTTGGAAGGCTATCTATGAAATTCCATCTTAGTGATTAATTAGCTGCTCTAAAAATCCCAGGCCTGATGCCTATTATGGTGCTCATACCCATTTTGATACTTGAGGTTAAGTGTTAATTCCCAGCTTCTACTACCCCAGAATCCCATTATTCCAAGTGAAATCTGAAATCATATTTCAAAGTAAGTGTCACCCTTCCTTCTAACTTCAAAGTGAACCAGTACAGCACTTTTCTAGGGAATTAATCCTCGTTATCTAATGTATTTTTCCATGTCTTGATGAAGGGTGTGTCTTCTATGCCCTCTCAGGGGATGGGATTGGAAAGTGAACTGCTTATATGTGATAAATCCACCTTATATTCATCTTTATATCCCTAATCATTTGTATTTCATCTTCTGCATTAGGGCAAAACTTGGTGTCTCAAGTTTATTCAATTCAAACCCCTGTTGAGTCCACTTTTGGCTTACCAACTAAGCAAAAATTTAAGATAATTCCAAACTCCTAAAGCTAGAACACAAAATCCAAACTCTCTGTTAAGTGTAACTGTATCAATAAACTCTAAAATTGTGTTTTATCCTATCTGGTCTAGAATTCTTAGGAGCCATTACTTTCATACTTTCAAACTAGAAGCCACACTTTGCAGGTCCTACCCAAAATAAATTAGAAGAATGTTACAGTTCTCTTGGAATGTACGCCTTTTCCTCCTGGGTTGTTTATAATTGGCCCCTTGGAATATGCTGCTATCTAGCTCTCACTATTGATCTGAAGACACTGAAAGGTAACAACAATAGATCGCGTGGAAAGTTGGCATCCTCTTCCAAACTAGCTACCTTGGATGAAGTCATAATAGAGACTCTAAAAGGCAAGATCAGCCACTCAACAGAGACTACTTTTATTGGTATAGAAGGCTCAGAGGGATTTGAAATCTGAGGCATTCCAAGCTGTGCCATTTCAAATCTCAGTATTTCATTCTTTTCAACCAAAGTCTTTATTTTCACATGAGATCTGACAGGACTGTAACATCAATCATCCATGTAATTATCAACTGCAGGATCAGAATCTCATTTTCAGTGACATCAACTGGGTGACTATAAGAAGGAATAGTCTCTTTTAGGGCCAATGTAGAAACTTCTCAGTACACACACACGTAAATTTTTTTTTACCTTGTCTTTGACTCAGAATTTAAAGACACAGTCATTTGTTCCCAAAGTAAGTATTTTAAGTGAATTTTAAACCTTTTGCAAGGTCTTTCTGTTTTGTTTTGTTTTTGTTTTCAGAAATATGTTCTTCCACCAAACCTTCTGTATGGTGCTTCTATTCCCTTGTTCTATAAGATTTTTTTTTTCTATTGGTCCAAGTGGTTTGTTTCTTTTCTTTTTTCTCCAATATTTAATCGTGTTTAAATGAAGAAAAATCTATCTGAACTTGGAATTTACTAACAGATAGAAAACCAAGATTACCCTTAGTTCTTATTCTCTCTGTGGGGGCTGATAAACTCAAAATATGCTGCCTAGTTTTACAGTAAGTATAGACCATGGTTATCTGAGCCATTATACAGGCTATAGACTAGCATGTAATGCTAGTAATGACAGTGGCAAATGTAAGCTACACACATAATTTTATATTTTCTAGTAGCCACACTGAAAAAGTGCTCAATAGGCACATGTGGCTGTTCTCTACTGTGTTGGTCAGTGCAGAGTCCAATAGTCAGGGAGTGGTATGAAAATCTCCATGCCTGTGTTTATCTGCAGGTAGATCTTTTTAATTAGTGAGAGATAGGTGAGCTTCCAACTGTTTTTTTTTTCAGTTTTCAAATTGCATTCATGTACATTTCAAATTAAATTCTCCCCATAATCTAGTAGGTGAGATAAACATTTCCCAGGGACAACATTAACAGGACATATTCAAAAACATCTAGAAGCCAGGAGTAGAAGTGAGCTGGAACTCTCCTTATTATACACAGTGTCCCCAATTCAGTGACTAATCTATGTCTCTAGGACCCTCAGTACCTCTGAGGGAGCTGTTCAGAGGTCATGCCCTTTCCAGAACTAACTGAGCCATTCTAGACTCAGAATGGCTCACAGATAGGCAATCGTTTCTCAATTTTTCATTAGGAAAAAATATTCAGGGGCTCATCATATCAATTCCAAGTGTTTTGATGAGGCAGGATCATCAAAACACTCGGAATTCCAGTCCTGTAGTACTTCCACAACTTTGTTTTTCCCTGCTGGGCACTCCAGCCTCATCATCATACCCACTCAATAATTCTATTTCTTCTCCAAGATGACCTTTTCTTTCTATTTCCACTTCAGAAAGGCCTCATGGTAGAGAGTGTGCCACTGAGCCCAATATTGTTCCTCCTCAAGTCCAAATATCTCAGACTTTGGTTGTGGATGAGCCTGAAAGTTACACCCTGGCAGCAGACAGAGGTGAAAGGTACCTTTCCAGCTCCAGAATCTACAGGCCAAGAGTCAGGGTTCCCCAAGGGCATCGCAGCAGGATAACTGCATTGTCTTTCAAGCTATTAAAACCAGACTTCTCAGGTTTTTTATTTTTATCAAGAGCAGAGGCCATATCCTGACAGCAATCAGGGGTCAGGGCACAATTTTGCAGGTAGATTCCTGGTTTACTATAAAAAGATGTAACTCAGGAACAGCCAGTTGGAAGAGTTACATAGGGCAAGACACTGGGAAAGAGCAGGGAGCTTCCCTGCTCTGCAGGCACACCTCTTTCCCTGGTCTCCTCCTCAGACTCACCAACCTGGAAACTCTCCAACTGTTTTTCCTAATCCTGTGCCTTCCCCTCTGTGGAAGGAAATAAAATTTCTGGCCATCTTCTGGAAATACGTTATCAATCTTAATTTTAGTGTTGATAAGATTTTTTATCTTTCTCCGTATATTTGCATTCTGTTGAAAAAATTGGGAGCCTGCATTTTAAACTCAGATAAAACTCTGATTCAGAAAAATTAATTTTAAACTTTATTTTTTTTTCACTAGTACAATCAAAGAAGCTCTGAAACAGCTAGGAAAAAATTTGCACTTTCAAATAAAGTCAAAGTCTAATGAAGGATAATAACTCATAGTAGCAAGAGGTCTTTTCCATAATTTTCATGTTTCTGACAAATGTGTGTGTTTCAACAGTTTTTAAGTTGTTACTCTCATTTGTATTTTCTCTTTGGAGAGATGATGTGCAGTCATGCATCTAAAGGTTTTGCAGGAAGCTGAAAAATGTTCCCATTCTCTCCATTTGTTTACCAAACATGCTGCTTCACAGAAAACTAAACAATCCTGATGTTTCTGTTTCAAAAAGTGGCTATTTTACAAGAATGTGACTAGCTTAGAAAGACAATCCTGTTTTTTTAAATGGTCAAGACTAAATACGCTTTTCTACATTAAGTAGACAAAATTCATTCTCAAAATTTCCATTTTACTTGAAGCTGACATCTTCCTCTCAATGGACAACTTCAATAACTTTCTTCTGTTATAAGAATTTCTATTAAAATGATAAAAAACTCAAAATGCAGAGAAGTCAGGAATAAAATCAGGATAGAAATGTCTAAACTTGAGATGCTTGTAACACAAAAATCTACTATTAATTCCTAATTGTAATTGTGAAATATACAAACTACAGAATTCCAGTAGTTTAAATAATAGTCTTATGATGAATCAAATGAAAATTAACAACAATCAAATGCATTTTTATTATTTTAAAAAACTAAGTTGTATTCCCTTGAAAAATAAATTTAACTGATTTAAAAACTTAGCCGAATTTGGCTACATTGTTGGTAGTCCATGTATAAATGTACCTAAGATCTTATACATATAAAATATTAATAGTGATTTTTAAAATGAAAATGACATTAGTGCTTTAAAAATATAGTTGTAATGTATACTTGCTTCAACAATGATGTATGACCAAAAGGATCTTTGGAGAGGAGAAAGTTTTAGAAAAACCTGTTTATTTTTCAAGTTCCTAATAACATCACTCTAAATCTTCAGATGGGACAAAGATACAAAACCTAGTCAGTGTCTCCATTAATTCAGTGATGTTTAACTTTAATTTTGTAGGAAATTAGACATTTTAAAAATCCATTAATAATGATTTAAAATCTAATACTAGCAAGCATTTATTGAGCATCTATAGGGAAGTGTTCTAATGGTTTACATGTATTAATTTCTCTATAACCCTAGGCTAGGTATGGCTATTATTCTCATTTTACAGAGGAGAAAACTGAAGCAAAGAAAGTTTATATAATAAAAGAACATTGAATGAAAAAAATCTTCCCTGTTAAATAATATTGAATTAGAAAGTGATTTGTTGTAAATGATCAGTGGCTAGGAATAAAGACCAAAAAAACCCTAGGATCTTATAGAGTAGTTGTCTTTCTAATTAGATGGAGGTTGAGAAGTAAGCCATTATTTCTGATGAGTGCAAGCGGCAGGGGCAGGCCAGGAGAATCCTATGAAAATCCTATGAAAATGTTTACAGGAAAGCGGACACCAGTTTTTTCTTTGGCTCAGGAAAGTCAAAAGTCACTGGTAGGGAACATCTAGAATCAAATAAAAGACCCAACTCTGTGGGGCTTAATTTTCCATGTCGGAAGATCCACCGTGGATAGAGGAAGCTCAGGAAGGACGTGTGATCTCGTACCTGGCACAAGAGACCCTGTCCTGAAGAAATGTTCCATGACTCTCTTTCACATCTTATACCAACCCTACTCCAGAAGCTAGAGAAATCAACTTAAGTTATAGCACTTGTCATAGCTCTTAATACACACTTGTCTGCATGTCCCTGTATTAAAAATAATAAATTGTTTCTACTTAGTGTTTAGTGCCCTTTGAGTGAATGAGTAAATTAAATGAATGACCTAATAAAGGTAAAGTAATATGAAAGGACGGTTCTTGTTTTCAACATTTAAAGTTATCTAGAGATGAGAAGAATGAGAAATCAACACCTTCCATAAGTGTTCCTTCAGCACTTGACTTTGTTCAGAATGCAAGCGCATCTCTAATATTGTTTGTTTTAAATCACTTCAATTGGTCTATTCTGTTTACTTTGAACTTCTTGGAATTCCAAATCTGTAAATTGCATTCCAGCCAAACATCAATATACCACTCACAGAGTAAAATCCCTCCAAGAAGAATGAGATTAGCTCATGTTAGTGAGAGATAAGTTCATTAGGACACTTTGAAGGTTGGTGGAATGTCTGGAGTTACAGTCCTTTTCAAGTACCTTGAGTTCAACAATGTAAATTAATTTAAATCAGTGTACATTTATTGAACACCTCCTATGAGCAAGACACTGTTAGGATACATACAGTTATAAGTGGCTGCCATTAAAAAACTCATGATCCTAAAGAGTAAATATATCCACTATGAAATATAACAGAAGGAAGAACGTAGTTATTTCCCTCAACACAGGAGGGATAAGTCAAATTGGGACGAAAGGACTGGGAAGAATACTTGATGGTACTGCGGCAGCCATTTTATGACTACTAGGGAGATATTACTGACACCGAGAATAGCAGAATAAAAGATAGCAAGAGCCTGTGGGTCCTTGATGACCTCATTGAGCTGCTAGCCAATCCAGCAACTACTTACATCTGGCTTCTTTTTTAATTGGGACGTTAAAAAATTTAATCAATTTTAATTAAGTTTAAACTGTAATTAAGATAATGCCTCTTTCAGTCCATCCTTCAGTTCTTGCAGCTGAAATCACCCTACCTTTTTTTGTTAGGGCCCAGAAATCTGGCTGAGCTATAGCAAGAGTTGAACAAAGCGTGGGGATTGCAATAAAAATATAAAGGCAGTAATGTCTCAAGTATATAAAGAGGTAATACAATTCGACACCAAAAAAAAAAAATCTGATTAAAAAAATGGGCAGAGGAGGGGTTGCCTGAATGGCTCAGTCATTAAGCATCTGCCTTTAGCTCAGGTCATGATCCTGGGATCCTGGGAATGAGCCCAGCATTGGGCTCCCTGCTCAGTGGGGAGCCTGCTTCTCCTTCTCTCAATCCCCCTGCTTGTGGTCCCTGTCTAGATGTCCGTCTCTAAAATCTTTTTTAAATATGCAGAAGATTTGAATAGACAATTTTCCAAAGAAGATGTACATATGGCCAAGAGAGAGAAGAAAAGATACTCAACATCATTTATCATTAAGGAAATGCAAATCAAAACCTCAAAAGCACCTTACACCAGTTAGAATGGCTAAAATCAAAATGACAAGAACTAACGAGTGTTGGTGAGGATGTGGAGAAAAAGGAATCCTTGTGCACTGTTGGTGGGAATATAAATTAGTACAGCCACTTTGGAAAACAGTATGGAGTTTCCTCAAAAAAATTAAAAATAGAAATAGCATATGATACAATTATTCCACTTTTAGATATTTACCCAAAGAAAATGAAAACACTAATATATCCACTCCAATGCTGACTCCTGCAGCATTGTTTACAATAGTCAAGACATAGAAGCAACCGAAGTGCCCATCAATAGGTGAATGGGTAAAGAAAATATGGTATACACACACACGTGCGTGCGCGCACACACACACACATGCACACACACACGATGAAATATTACTCAGCCATAAAAATGGATGAGATCCTGCAATTTGAAACAACATGGACGAAACTAAAGGGTGTTATACTAAGTGAAATAAATCAGACTGAGAAAGATAAATACCATATGATTCCACTTATAAGGGGAATCTAAAAAAAAAAGCCACACAAATGAATAAACAAACAAAAAGTAGAATCAGACCTACAAATACAAAAGAACAAATTGATGGTTGCCAGAAGTGTGGGGGTTGAGAGGTTGGGCAAAATAGGTGAAGAGGAGAGGGAGACAAGGCTTCCAGTTATGAAATAAGTCATAGGAATAAAAGGCACAGCATAAGGAACACAGTCAATGATACTGTAATAGTGATGTAATGGGACAGACAGTAGCTACACCAGCAGTGAACATAGTGTAATGTGTAAACATGTCAAAACACTAAGTTGAATACCTAAAACCCATGTAACATTGTGTTTCAACTCTACTCAAATAAAAACAAATAAATAAAGAGTGAGGACAACTCTGAAAATGGCCTTATAATGGCTTCTCAAAATAAACGTTTGCCCAAAAAATTTATCTACATCATTTTGGTGAAAAACTGATTCTACAAATGACCTATGGGAAAAGGTGTTTAATATATTTATATATTTCCAACTTTAAAAAAAGAAAAAAAAAGGATGAGACCAATGCAAAAAGGTAGGATAAAAGGAACCTTCTGATCATGTAGGGTTGCAGAGCAGGAAAAACCAAAGATGTCTGAGCTTTACAATATGATTTTCTGTGTGACTGCTATCATTGTAAGATAAGAGAGAAGGAATAGGTTTGAGGGCAGAAAGCACTGAGTATAATTTTGGTGTGGGGTTTAGAAAACAGGAAAATTTCTAACATCTAAATAACTGTGAACAAAATTGTACCATTGTTTATGAGGCAATCAACATGGCCATATCCCCAACAGGTAAAGTAAGCCTTGTTCAATTCACACTAATGTTAATATTTATCTAAAGTTGAGTTTGATGCTGGAGAGAAACCACTGGCCTGCCTCTTACTGGTTGAGCAAAACAGATTGAATAGACACACTAATCTCGGTTTCCTTCTGAAACCTGTCTAAAATGAGGGCAAAAAGGATGAAAAGCATTTAAACCCATAAGAGCCAAGAAAATGGGCACCTTTCTCAGGGAGCTATGTGAGTGTGTTAACTCTCAAATTGAGAGAGTGACTCAAGAAGATGGTGTGAGATTGTGGAATGAGGGCATCCAGCCCACAAAAGAAGTGAAGGAAATTCCAGGACGACGAGGAAGGATGCCCTAGGATGGGAGCGACAAGTCTGAAGAGCAGCAGCCCAGTACTGCTTGGAGCAAGCCAGTGGCAGCTGGTGGAATGTGTCTGAGGGGAAAACAAAACAAAACAAAACAAAACTTTAAAAAGGGATAGATTTACCTGCTCTGTCATTTTCTGCTCACATGAGATCTCTCTTGGTCCTAATGAGACCCCCAGGGAGACCGGTATTCTTCCCTGTGAACCCAGGAAGAAGAGAACAGGATGGTCAGTAGCAGCAAACATTATGTGCCCACAGCTGAATAATCAAGTTATAGCCATAAAAGCTTCCACGGACAAATGGAGGCAGATGGCAGGAGAAGTAAGAAGTGGGAGGCAATTGGACTGAGGAGTCGGAATCAGTAGTAGGGTCCCAGGGAACCAGAAACTGCTGTATAATTTATTATAATAAGCCTTCCAGAACATTTTATCTTTTAAACTAACCATATAAATAACTTTGGTGAAAATAAAAATCGTAAAAAAAATGAAAAGGTAAAGAACACATCCAGAGAATTGGTTCAGATAAAAAGATAAGAGTCACCCCTGCTGAACCCTTTGTTCAACAAACCCTATCCTTCCACTGGGCTGCTGGCTAGTTGGGTGATTCAGGTTAAATGCGGATATCCCCTCCCTGGGCCGTCCATTGCCAAACAATGGAGAACACCTTCCAGGGATCCTGGAAGGATTTGCTTCCCCGAAAGGGCTCAGCCAGTCTCTCCTGGTGTGGGTGACAAAAACACACTTTAAGTCTCTATTCAAAACTATCATTCACATTTTTGATCCAAGTATTCCGGTCAGTGTAAATAATTCTGGAAATAAAATCAGAGCTGGTTTAAGCCTGACGAGGCTCAAGTGGTAACTTAACTAAATTCTTGGGAATATGTAAAAGCCGAGTTGTATGCAGTTAAAATGTTAGATTACACACGAACAGAATCTGTTTAACTCTTTAAAAAAATAAATAACACGTGGAAAGTTACCTTCCTCCATGAAGGGATATAAAAGGGCTGCCGAAAGGAACAAGGGAGGATTTCAAATACAAATATTGCCTACTGATATGATTTTGCCATGTGGAATTCTAAAATTACAGAGATGGAATGCATCTTAAAATTCGACCAGTGCAACACCCTTGACTTACACATAGAGTCACAGAGGGCCCGGAGGCAAAGCGACTTGCTTGGGACAAAAGACTATTTATGGAAAAGCAGGGAGTGGAACTGAGACTCTCTCCCACTACCAACAATCCACATTAAGCACTGGCTTCCAGTGCCCCTGCGGCCATGCTGTTGCCAAGCTGGAGCACGGGGCTCCTGGCACAAAGGGCTCAGAAAGGTGGCCGTCTCAACCAGGCAGCGAGCAACGTGCAGAGCAAGCGCCGAGTTAATGCACCACACGCAATGGCACTCCGATGTGTGTGCGTCAGGAGGAAGCTTCACAAGGGTTTGCAAGATAGTGAAGTGCTTGGGAGCTTGT
The DNA here is from genome assembly GCA_002007465.1 of Ailurus styani. Lineage (NCBI taxonomy): Eukaryota > Metazoa > Chordata > Mammalia > Carnivora > Ailuridae > Ailurus > Ailurus styani. The sequence continues at coordinate 315,980 of LNAC01000060.1, forward strand.
TTGAAAGGATCAGAACACTCCTTCCTCTTTTCTGTTCCTTTCATGTGCAGCGTGAAAGAGCAGAGGTATTCTGTTTCCACTGCAGGTTTCTGAGTGCGAGACCAAGAAAGCTATTGATGGGAAGCTAGTGACATGGCGCTTCGACAACGCATCCCCAGCACGACCATGGATGACGGCCACTGGAGCCTCCTTTTTAGGTGTCTCACATCGGCTTCAAGACAGCCCCTCCCCAGTGCAAGTTTCAAATGTTGCCTGGAGACACGCTCCAATGAAGGAAGTCAGCAGTTGTAATTTGTGTACCACGGTCCACACTGCTTTTCCAATGGACCCTCTTCGGCCATGACGCTAGCCCGGGTGTTCCCCTCCCTCTGTGTTCCAAAGCACAGAGGGGAAAAAAAGCATTCCTTTTGTTATGTATCAGTGCTGGCTCACTGCCCCTTATCTACCAACTTCCCTGTCATTCAGTAAGTGCAATAAATATGTTTGATACTTGCTTTACATTCCCTGGCTCTTGGGAATGTTTCATTGTGAAGGGTTTTCCTTCACCTCTAAGGTAAATGAGCTTACCATAGTCCATTAAAATTGTCATTTTGTCTGCAGACCACGGACAAACTCCGTCAGGTAGTGTTTCACTCTTATCTCTCTGTCTGATCAGAGAGGAAGTCTTGCTAGTCCCTCTTTAGCTTGAAGCTAATTATTGGCCTCACAATCACACAAAAGGAGATGCAGGTCTTTCCACACCTGAAGGCATTTGAGGTGCAATTTGTGTGGTAGTCACAAGCCCTGCTAAAAGGAATGGCTGCCTATTTTCCTAATCTGTCTGTTTGCATTTGTAGGCTTTGAGAATGCACAGTAAACAAGCTAAAGCCAGATGCTTTCACAGGTTTGTGTTGGACAATAACAACCATGGTAACAAAGAGGCAAAAAAGCTCTTCCCAAATCTGTACTTTATCGGCTGATACATGTTTGAGGGTATTCTTAGGCAGACCTAAAATGGTCAGAACTCGCCATTTCCATGGACGTGGACTAAAATGAATATATCTGGAAAAAAAGGTTTTTCATCTTTTAATTTCAAATGTTCTGATATCATTTGAAAGCATATAACGTAGAGCATGCAAATATATAAGATGCTAATCTTAAAGTGGGTGATAAACAACAAGATATATTGTAAAGAAAAATCGGTTAATGGGATTTCTATAGGATTTACAAAAAAGAAAGAGTTTTACCTCTATGTGATGGCTTGGTTATTCTGCTTGAAATTTGAGATGAATTAGAGTTGAGTGAAGTCATCTTCAGCATTGTGATTTCATTATTTTGCAAATCTCTGTTTTAGAGAAGTACTTCAAATATATAAAAATTTGTGCAGCCCTTGATCAGAATCTCCATAGAGGAGAGCTGAGAATCTATCTTGATACAGAGTGATTGAGATCTATACTGATAAAGCTCACCGCTCAGATGATTGTGATGCCAGCTTCTGAACACTCCTAATATCCATCAGCAGTGTCTGCCATGCCCCTGGCAGTTTGAGATGGTTAAGGACTTGCAAGAAATATATTCTGCTTGTCACTGAGCATATATCTATGGCTTTTAGATTCCAGATAAATGAAAGAAAAAGTTGAAATTTTTGTTATGATGATAAACTAGTTTGATTTATATCTTTGTTACAGAAACAATTATAGAATAGATCAAAAATTTCTGACGAGTATTTCTTCAGGGATCTCCTCAGGTCTTTCAGTAAGTATTCTATTAAAATTCCAAAGTTATGTACCAGAAAGCATAGAACAATTGACTTCCATCCAGAAAACTTTGATGGCTGGAAAACCAATCAATTAGCTCTATTGTAAATACTTCGGTAAGTTTCCTGCAAACAGCTTAATTTTTTAACAAGAATATTATTAAAAGATGAAATAACACACTAAATAATGTTGTTTGGAATTGTCTATAAAAATCCTAAATTATATCTGCTTAAAACGATGGTTTGGATTTTATATTCAATCTTGCTTCTGAAAGTCATTATTCATCACATTCAGTTGCTTCTCTGGGACTCTTGATAATCCTGCAACTGATGGGTTAAAGGAAAATTCTTACCTCCACCGTGTTAACAGCTACAGAACTTGTATCCAATTTTTATCATTGATTTAGTCATCAATTCAACAAAAGTATATTGTGAACTTACTTTATGCCAAGCTCTGTGAAAATCTCTTGGATCGCAGTAGTGAATGTAACAGGTCTAATCTGTACTGTCCTCAGGGCACTGGAGGAATTGAATATATATGGCTTGGATTTTCAGGTTCTAGGATCAGAAGTTTTTCCTCAAAAGCATATTAGTACTAATTTCTTACAAATATATTAGGAAAAAGGCCTCAAAATAATGAGATCCATTATATTTGGTTCTTCAACTTATATATGGTTACTCTTATATGGAACCAACTTATATATGGTTCCTCTCTAAGGAGGTGGTATCTCATGATACCAAACAAATTCTGCAGAAAAATTTAAATTGTTCCCAGTAATCTTACTAATTAGGTGAAACAGGACACAATAATTATCAAGAGCAAAAAATTGTGTATAAAGTCTCCCTGTTTCTCATATATGATGATGAGGTTAAGGAGTCAAACTTGCAGTTTTTTAAAAAGCAAGATGCTTTTGGATTTTGATGGATTATTTAGATTAACTATATTGAGTAGAATTGGCAAATTGAACTAAGGAGGATTTTGAGTCCACAAGTCATCAGGTAACTGCCATAGAGCTATAAACATCGTTAGAAACAACTTAGTATATTAGCATAGAAATATCAGTGGAAATTTATTCAATGACTATTTATTGACTTTCCACTATAAGTCATGTAATATACTAAGGTACTGGGGATATAAAGATGAAAACAGTCCTTCCCTCAAGGATTTTGCAGATTAGCAAAGTCCTTAGTAGAGGATGGTTTTATATCTCCATCTATACAAATATCTCAATAAGCTGCTGTGAAAGAAATGCACACTAGGTATGGGGACAGTTCACAGATGGTGTCTATTTAGGGTTAGATTCTCAGAGAAGTTACCACTCACCCTTCCTAAAACACAAATACTACATGTTTAACAATCAGACTAACACACTGGCATAGGAGTTGAGTCAGTGAAGGGAGCCATGTGAGGGAAATATGAGGGATGTGAGGAGACTGTTTGGCAATGGGAAGCAGTAAGTTTGTTTGGGAGATGAGATTCAAAGGAATAAGTAGGAATAATGGATCTGGAGAGGGTCCAAGACACAAGAGAGAAGGGGTGAAGAGACAAGTAAGCCAAATAGTCTGAGCCTCTTTATCCACTGAGGCATTCATTGAAATCAAAAGCAGTGCAGACTGAGAATCTGAGAAGAAAAACATAAAGCAACTGTCAGGAGGCTGAGAATCTGAACACAGCTACTGGCAATATCACAGTACTGGAAAGATAAAAATTGGACTTCAGGGACTGTCAAAAAAGGAAAGCCTGGGTAAACATCCAAACCTTTCAGTTGGGATCCCCAAAGGACTACTCGCTAACAGCAAACCTTCAATCTGTTGAGGGTCTTACCGAGATTGGAAGCCAGTCTTGATTTGTCTCAATCCTTGATTAAATTAAGATAATATATACCTATACTAACTTCCTTCTAGAAACTAAATCCATTAAAGAGAAAAATATTAACATTTAGAGATTCCACAATTTTTCATATGCAGTGTCTTAGGGTTTAATAAATTATCAGGCAAACCAAGACACAGGAGCAAGAGAGGGTGGAAAAAGACAAAAGAAACAAATTAGAAATAATATTAGATCTTTCTGTTTTTAAAATTTTTTAAAGTTTTATTTATTTAGGAAATCTCTACACCCAACATGGGGCTCAAACTCATGACCTCGAGATCAAGAGTCATACACTTCTCTGAGTGAGCCAACCAAGCAGCCTAGAAATTTTTATATCTATGATTTCTATGCTCAAGCAAATAGATGAGAAGAATAATTTTATTAAAGAACTAGTGTCTACAAGAAAACATCAAATGGAAATTTTGAACTAAATAAAACCAAAGCTAGATTAAGAAAGCAAAAGATGGGTAAAACAATAGATTGGTCACAGCTAAAGAATATTTGTGATCTTGAAAAAAGTTCAGTAGAAAATACCCAGACTAAATAAAAGAGGGTGCAAGATACAGAAAAGATCAGAGAAGACAAATACCATATGATTTCACTCATTTGTGGAATTTAAGAAACAAAACAGATGAATGTAGGTGAAGGGAAGGAAAAAGAAAATAAGATAAAAACAGAGAGGGAGGCAAACCATAAGAGACTCTTAACTCTAGGAAACAGATTGAGGGTTGCTGGAGGGGAGGTGATTGGGAGATGGGGTAAACGCATGATGGTCATTAAAGAGGGCATGTGATGTAATGAGCACTGGATGTTAAATGCAACTGATGAATCACTAAATTCTACCCCTGAAATTAATAATACAATACGTGTTAACTAAATTGAATTTCAATAAAGAATTTTTTTAAAATACAGAAAAGATCATAAGAGACATGTGGGTCACGGTGAAAAGGAAAAACGTTCACATAATTGGAGTCCCGGAAGAGGAGGAGCTAGAGAATAGCACACAAGCAATACATGAAGAGATTATGACGAAGAATTCTAAAACTGAAGACACCTGAGTCACAAATTTAAGAAAATTCATTAACCTCAAGCAGGAAAAGTACAAAGAAAGTCACGTCTAGGCATTTTATAATAGAATCTCTGAAAAATCAAAGAATAAGAGACAATCTTCAAAAGTAATTAGAGAAAACTACTTCCAAAAAGAGAGAGAGAGAGAGAGAGAGAGAGAGAGAGAGAGAGAGAGAAAGAAAGAAAGAAGGGAAAAACCAACAGCCATTTTTACCCTAAGCAACAGAAATATGTGAGAGAAAAGAAATCAGATCTGTACAGACACTCAAGGAGGAAGAACTGACAACATGTTTTAATACATTAGTTGTGGGAAGTGCTGGCAAGTGGGGAGCCAGAGATAACCCCAGGGTTTCAGGATTGGAAGATGTGTGAGATTTCCACTGTTCCCAGATTCAGAGGATCCAAGAGGAAGAGGTTTTCATGACCTGGACAGAATCTAGACTTCTTACTCCCAATACCCTCTGATAAGCACTTTCATTTCCCAGAACTGACAATTGACAAGTTCTTCCCCATGTCTGACCATTGTTACTGCTATTCTCTCTGCCAATTCTTTAACCTCCTCATAACCTTTGTGAATCATTCAGAAGTTTCTTCCATGGAAAATTTCACTGTCTCCTGAAGAAAATTTGGCTATGATCATAGCACTTATCATTCCTTTTTATTCTCTAGCTTGCTTTGTCCCACATCTTGGATCACTGTGAGGGTAGAATTTTGTCTTGTTTATCTCATATCCTAAGATAAGGCACATGGCTGTATACAGTAGGTGTTCAATTTTAATTGACTTTAATTGAGTTACTATTAGTTTCTACAAGGGTGAATTGGATGTTTTGCTAAATTAGATTCAATGAAACACCCCAAACTATGGCATATATGGAATATATGGGTGTGGAGGGGAAAGGAGCATAAGTCAGACCCCCGGTTAATAATTTAAGACTTCGACAACCTCCAACTTTTCCAATAATGTTAAGAGTATTATTAATTCATTTAATTTTATGAACAATGATAGAGTGAATTTTTAGGACATTTAGTTCAAGTCAATATAATACGTAGAATATGGCCCTTGAAATGATATATATTTCCTTTAAATATCTTAGTATTTTTTCAAAGTTATTTGTATATCATGTTGAGCTATACCTACAGGATATGAATCACTTTACGAAACTCATTCGTTAACTATTCATTCTTTAGTTTGGCTCTTGCCAGGACTTTGCTGCTATTTTTAATACTTTCTGCCCAGTTTCAGACACTGTACACAGAATGTAAGATTAAAATATATCTCATGATTGAGGGAGTGATAATGTGTACCCAAAATTTTTATTACTTTCTTCCTACTATCATGTATTAATGCTTGCCCACATCTCTCTTAAGGCAATGCTTTATACAGTGTATTTCTACCAGTCATGCAACTAGTAAAGACTCTCTTAAGATCCAAACTGGATCTAAGGAGGGGAAAAAATGCAAATGTAAAAAAAAATAATACTTGGTTATCTTTAGCTTCCTAACTAAATCGTAGGACCAAAAATACATTCAAAGAACTATTTCATTGAAATGATCAGACTAGTGATTGATTGATTGGCTGATTGATTGATTTAGAGGAAGTGTGCAGGGGGAAGGGGAGCCTCCATGCCCAGTGTGGAGTCCAAACAGGGCAGTTGATCTCATGACCCTGAGATCATGACCTGAGTTGAAATCAATTGTCAGTTGCCTAACTGACTGATCCACCTGGCACCCCAGACTAGTGAATTATTTAAACATAACTGTAAAAAAAAAAGAGCTAAGAAAATAAACTTACAATTTTAAAATCACTTTATTCATCCTAAATATTCATCTTTTTAATGGAAAGATTTGTAGAAAAATCACCATCTCAAGCATGAATCACATAAACTATCTAAGGTAATAAGTAAGTAGAAACTATAGAAATAATCAAAGCCTTGGATTTGAGCTTGTTTTTTCTTCTATAAAATAGCAGTTTAAGAATTTTTTCTCCCAGCAATGAGCATCATTTTGGTTTGAATGAAACAATTTTAATAAGTTATTGGTTATTTTCACCCTATTTTCCCATCCTATTCTGAGGATATGATTTCTTTAATTATGAAAACTACGATTAATAATTCACACAAACACAGACCCCAAATGCAGGAACAAAGTATGAAAGTGTATTGAGAAAGAACTACAAGGACATCCCTAGCAGATAGTGCTTTCAAATAGAGAAATAGAAGCTCCCTTCACAAAGAACTGAGGCGATCTATTTGTGGTTTCACATACACATTTTGAAAGCCCCCAATTGTGGTTTCAGTAGCAAAATAATGAAGTGTCAATGGCATTTCTCCTCACTGTAAAGAATTAATTAAACAACCTTTATAATGATCTGTTTTCCAATAGTGCCGTTTCTGACATGAGACCCTTTTACCTTGGTTCTGAATTACACAAATCCTTGTGAATGCTTTTGTTATAAATACTCATCTTGCTTCCTCACGTGTGATGTGAATTTCTATGATCATAGGATCACAATTATCTCCTTACTCCTTTCAGAAAATTTGTATAGCCCCTTTGATAAGAGAAACTCAAAGTGTTTTGCAGACATACCATTTAGCCCAGCCAATATGAATCACTGCCCTCATTTTATAAGGATAGCAATACCACATTTCAGACAAATTTTTAGGCAAAGGAAGGTCTTAACTCACACCCAGGGACAAACTCTAAACAGCAAGAGGGCTGAGTTCTGGAAATCAAGTGATTTTTTCCATCATCAAATACAGCTTGCTTTATGCCATAGATGAGTTTCTTTAAAGATTCTTATAAATGAAGAGAAATGAGGAGATTCTAATAAAGGAAGATTTGTTTTTAAATCAAATCAAACTTTAATTCATTCTGAGGACCTATTCCATAGCAATGAAGCCTGTTAATTACAGCCATTGAGTTTGCAAAAGTGGGGATAAAACACATACTACATATTTTAGAGAAAAAATGTGCTTTGACTATGCCAGTGAAAACCTAAATTTGCAATTTTTTGACACTTCGTACAAGAGTCACAGATTTCAATGGTTATAGGGCCAGGCAAGAAACATAATCAGATAGAATGAAGCTAGACAGGATGAATCAGATGGAATGAAGTTGGGTATAGGACAGTAAGGTGGGGCAGGATACATGGCAGGAGGTGGGGGTTAGACACTAAGGCATGCATGAAAGGACATACCCCATGTAAAGAAGCAACTGCTATTCAAATCTCAAACACCCTGTATATGGTATTTGGGAATATAAGCCCATTTTACCATATTTTGTAGTTTTCAAGACACATAAACTTGTAGGTTTATGAGAAATTTCTTGATATCTTAATTTGAAATCTTTTAAAATCACTGGACAAGACAAACAGGAAATGCAATCTGACTAGATTGAACTGTAGGACACTGTATTGTGATCTCCATACAGAAATTCATTCTGAAAAAAATGCAAGCACTCAGAAGTTAACCCTTTAGCACATGACACTGAAAGAAAATCTCAAGAGATCATTTGGCCTAGATCCTCTATAAAGGTAAGTGTATATCAAAACTACTGAAGATGTTCATTCAATGAACATTTACTTCAAGTGTCAACTCATGCCTATTACTATGCTAGATGATAGAGATAGGACATTGAACAGGGTGAGTCCTCCCTCTTTTGAGGAGGTTGGGGATAAGGCTGTCTTATCCCATGGCTTTAGGGTTCCAGTACTTGCATAATACTCCTGGTCCCTGGTCCCTTCCCCTCATTATCTTTTCCCAGGGAAGTACAGTGACTTTCCTGATTGGTGAGTTGTTGAGAAGAATGTGGAAAAGTACATGGTGGCTCCTCCTCCTTATCTGTCCTTGGGGATTCAGCTCCCACTGTCAACTTCTGCTCTTAGCCTCATGTGGCGGAAAAAATGATATTTTGAAGGATACATTTATTTCAAGGGAGAGTTAGAAAACCATTTGCCTTCACCTAAGCTATGTCCTCCAGTATAATTTTAAAAGCTAAGAAGAACGGTAGTGCAGAGAAAAGTGGAGGAGAGGCAAGGGAGTGAGTCTAGAGGAGCCTGCAAGTTCTGATGGGTCCCGTAAACCATATGGAGAGATCTGGCTTTCTGAGGAAAATGAAGGGTGCCTCTGAAGTATATTTAGTGGGAAAGTCACATAATCAGATATGGGGTTTTAAAAAATCATCTGAAAAAAAGGAAAGCTCAATTTGGCCAGTGTTATAAAAGGTTGCAAGCAGCCAACCTGAAGAGAGATAGACTAGTTACTGTTACAGGAATTCAGGCAAGATTCCTATTCCAGAGATAAAGAAGAAAGATTCAAGAAGTAAGTAGGAGAGATAATCATCAGGTCTCAAGGGACCTTATGAGCTCAGAATGAAAAAGTCTTTGGATCTAAGCAATGTCTCCACCCTGCCTTCTGGCTACTCCATTGCTGGTACTCCACTGGCTACAAAGCTAAAGTCAGCAGCTAGTATACCTCAATATCTGGTCTCTCCTAGCTTGATCAAACTGGTAACACGTCTGGATTGACAGCCCTCCCTAGGGCTCTCAGTGGCACTGCAAATTCCTGAGGCTATTGTAGGTCCTCCTCAAATATCTGAGGCTGGGTGGTATACCCCAGCCTCTGCGAGGGGCTCATTAGCCCCCATCACGACCAGCCCAGTGGTTCCTATCTTAACTCTTAGTCCTCAGGCAGGGGATGGACGGTAGCTGCAGAAGTTGTAGAATCCTGCCACACCACTCAAAAACCTAGAGTGGCCAGAAAGTGAAGTCCATACTCCATCCACCAAAATAATGTTCCTTCTAACTTACCTAACCCTCCTTCTCTCAGAAATCGAAACACACCCTTAATTACTTTATTCTCCTATCTTCAACTCCATGTCAGTCTTCTTTGATAGAACTGGGATTCCTTTGCCTCCTTTTCTGGGCCTCCTTTATGTAGTGAACTGTGGTCTATACCACCCAGTCTGTCTTTCAAAGTACAAGTGTCATCCAATCTCACTGGCCAGGATATAAGGAAGACTGCTGAGGGAACAAGTTTTAATGAAGAAATCAAATGATCAAACATAACAAGAGCCAACATTTATTGAATGTTTACAACAAACCCGGTGAGTACTGTTCCAGGCTTGATTTAACTGTCTTAATCATCACCATAAACCTAGCATATTCCCCATGGCAGAGGAAATTGAAGGGCTGAAGAACCTTGTAACTTGCCTTGGATGACATAGCTACTCAGTGGAGAAGCAGAATTTGAAACCAGATATTCTGGATCTTTACCAGAAAATCCCCCCCCCCCAAATGACAAAAAACCCCTAAACACCACAACTTTCAATGTGATACATTTCAAACTGACACAAAAAAATTAATCTAATAATCTTAGAATGGTGGTCAGTGTTTCAAGTGCTCCTAATCAGTCAAACTAAATAAGGACTGTAAAGGGCTCATTTCACTTGGCAGTAAGAAAGTCATCATTGACCTTGGTGTTTTTAAATTTAGGGGAGAATGAAGGCAGTTACAAGGAGTGGAAGCTTAAGTGAGATTTGAGGTATTGAGGAAGACACTGTACAACGTTCCTCAGGGGGAGTAGCTAGAGGTATAATCAGTGTTGAGGGAGAGTTTTTTGTTTTCTTTTCTTTCTTTCTTTCTTTTTTTGCTTGTTTGTTAACTTGGGAGAGAATTGGGCGTACTTAAACACCAACAAGGAAAGAACCAGAAGGGAGAAGATGACCCATGGTTAGAAAGAGCGGTGAAAAACCTCTCCATATCTCATCAGAGGAGCATCCCCAGTGATCTCAGGAGAGGTTAGTTTGGGGGATAAGCAAAGAGCAGAACATAAGTATGAGGGTATGAAAGCAAATCCACGATTCAGTGATGGCCTCTTTTAGAACTGGTTAGCTAAGATCCAGAAGCTCACCATGAGAACTCCGCAACTTACTGGGTTAAAAAAAATAAAAGAAAATAAAAAATAATCAACGAAAACACTTAGTTAGCAGACCAGTATCTTCATCTTCTTTTTCTTTGAAGAAGTAGAAGCCAACGGGGTTTAGAAATACACATAAGAGTCTCCATTTGATAAAATACAAAGTTCAAGGCAGGCTTTCCTTTTAAAAGTTGTTTTCATGTTCTAAAGGATCTAAGGCTGTTAAACCTAGTGGCAATATGCAAGGGGAGGGAAGCCACTTAAATACTCTTATAGTTCTACTAATGGAAATTTTGTTCAAGGCAAGTGCAGTGGATTGTGCTCCTTGATTTTCCTCCCAAAGCAGCATTTACCAGAGAGAAAAAACATTGATCCTTAGCTCATATTGGGCAAAGGTTGTCTTGCATTTTAACAAGGCCTTATCAAAAATTTCTTAAGTTTTCTTTTCTTATTTTTAAGATAGTCATGTTGTTTATCATTATTATTTTCCTATTTTAGCTTCGTGGTGATTTAAAAACATTGTCTATGCAATCCGATGATACATTGTAGGCATAATACATAAAGCAAACCAATAAGGTATAATTTACAAAAACTTCTCTTTCCAGTAGTTATTATCTGATTTACTCATATCACTCTTAGCATTGATTACCTTATATTCTTGATATTGGCATATTTTTTTGGAAAATATATTTCTGTTTATGTCCCATCTCATACCTATTACACATCAGGTAGGAAAATCATAACTAGTAGCTTAATGAATTAATTAACTATTTTTTAAAAATCCCTGCTCTTCTGTTGTTTTGTGTTGTGTTCTATTTATACATTCCAGGAAGAAATCTAAGCCAGAAAGGAAAAGAATTTCCTGGTAAATCCCACAGAAATCACACAATTTTCTCTGCCAAATAAATACTGCTCATATTCTTAGACTGTCTCCACACCTGTAAGTCTGTTTATATGATTATAATTTTGCCTTGTTTTCTTTAAGTTGCAGTCTTAGAAAAGATTTAACTCTTAGTATAAATTTTAGATCTACAGTCATTTTCTTTTTTTTTTAAAGATTTTATTTATTTTTATTTGTTTATTTGACAGAGAGAGAGAGATCACAAGTAGGATGAGAGGCAGGCAGAGAGAGAGGAGGAAGCAGGCTCCCTGCTGAGCAGAGAGCCCGGCATGGGCCTCGATCCCAGGACCCTGAGATCATGACCTGAGCCGAAGGCAGAGGCTTTAACCCACTGAGCCACCCAGGCGCCCTACAGTCATTTTCTAATAACAACCATATCTGCCATGCAGTGAGGCCCACTATATCTCAAGAAGAGCCTGCCCACTGAGGACAATGCTTTGAGGTTTCTCCTGAAGCTGCCATGTGTCAGTATAAAGGGCATGAGGAATTCAAGATCTGCAGGTAGGCAGACCTACTTCTAGTAACTCTGGACAGCTTAAGGAGAACTAACCCATTTTCAATTCAAGGCATAGGATGAGACCACATGACTTTCCATGTTTATGCTAAAAATTCTGTCTTTTCCAGCTGTATGGCTAAATGATTTTGTAAATTCTGTTCCAGCAAAGATAACACTCCAAGTTTGTCCTTGTGGGTAATTAAGTGTGAAGAACACTTAAATTGGTTCTTTCACATGTTGTTTTACTATTGCTTGATTTTGGAGAATAAACCAATCAGGAGCCAGGCAAGAAATGAATGGCACATCCAAATTGGGTAACTTAAGGAACATTTAATAAAGGGATTATTGACAGACGTGTGGGCAGGGTGAAAGGAAACAGTACTGCAAAACTGGGTGCTATTATCACTCAAAAACCTGAAGGTATAAGAAGATAGAGAAGTTACCAGAACCCAGAGACAGAAAGAGCTCTTTGGAGAGAACCACCAGATAGGAGCTGCAGCCTTTGGTAAAAAAAACGCAGTCAATTTACAACAACCTCCCAGCGAAAGGGTACTCTGATCTCACCACCCTCTCTCACTCCTGTCTACTCCTGGCACCCTTTTTTATCCAAACCTATTTGTAAGTCGTTGGACAAGAAAGATTATTAATGCAGGTCAGAGTTTAGAACACAAGGAGGGGATAGAGAGGTATTTCACACAGAGACATTAGAAAGCTAAAATTCATCTCACCAAACCCTGGTTCTACTAATTGGATGCACAGAAGTTATAGAAGATGGGGTAAGTACATGAGTTAGCTCCAGTGGATGGGACTCCTAGCAGCCACTGGACATTGGATTCCATAATCTGCCACCAGCTTTGGGTGGAGGGCAGCTGAGATAGCAGCCACAGAAGAGCGCAGGTGTAAGAGCCACTACTTGATCTGTCTGGATCACAGCTAGGCTCTTTCTACTACGTACCTAAGACCAAAGACCTGAGTTCCAGTCCTGTATGGTTTTGTTTCTGCTTAAAAGATAGAGTAGTTTCTGTTCCCTAAATTGAACTTTGATATCAATTATGGCATTAGGTGAAAACATCATAATTCCTTTGCCTCAAGGAGTTTTTATGCATATTTTACTTTTCCACCTTTTTTCAGTCTTCAGTTGAGTTATATCTATGAATGCCCTGGAGGGCCTGTTATTAAATAAAAGACTTGAGGAGAAGGATCATACACCAAAGTAGCCTCTGGATATAATTCTACTAGTTTCCTTGAGTGGTTTATGATAACCTGGTCTTAACTGTGGCTTATTTTAAATAAATGTGAGATGTCAGAGATTTTTGTAAAATGTGGGGGCAAATGTAGTATGTTTGAAAGAGGTGAATGTTGGCATGGATTTATAAGGTATAACTTGTTCACCCATCCTCTATTTTCCTTGAGAAGGACCAGAATGTATACATGTTCTTCTCTAGGGCCTTAAACACACATCTGCATGGGGCCAACAAACATTTCTGAAAGCTTTTTAATTGGCTATTCTGCATAGGTTGGGAATGCTGATAAGAGACAATGCAGTTGAAATGAGCATGTTGATTACCATGGAGATTGGAAAGTCATAGAATGGCAGAGGCAAAATAGTGTCTCTCATCCTGGAGAGGCTAACTTAGTTTTCAGTACTGTAATAGATAGCAAAGCCAGTGCAGTTATCAAAATTGGCAGGCCCAGAAGGATCTTTATTACTGGTGAATTGATCATCTCATAAAAGTCATATTTATGCTATATAATAAAACCAAATAAAATCTCCCTTTTCATCATCTCTGATGAAAAGAGACTAACATGAGTCCCTGAATGTCACTGAAGTCAGACTGAGGTTAATAAGAGTCATGAAATAAATGGAATTTCAGTTTGGGTACACCTCATTGTAGACCCAGTAGACAACTGATCTGAGCATGTGGTTGGAATAAAAATGCTCATCAACTTTCTAGAATCCTCACAGAGGTTTCCCAACCATTATGGTAGGAAAGGCAACAAGGAAGCCTCTGAAGCTCACATGTCCCATCCAATTGCACTACTGAGTATTTACCCCAAAGATACAGATGTAGTGAAAAGAAGGGCCATAAGTACCCCAATGTTCATAGCAGCAATGTCCACAATCACCAAACTGTGGAAAGAGCTGAGATGTCCTTCAACAGAAGAATGAATAAAGAAGATGTGGTCCATATATACAATGGAATATTACTCAGCCATCAGAAAGGATGAATACCCAACTTTTGGATCAACATAGACGGGTCTGGAGGAGATCATACTGAGTGAAATAAGTCAAGCAGAGAAAGTCAATTATCATACGGTTTTACTTACTTGTGGAACATGAGGAATAAAATGTACGCCTTTAGGAGAAGGAAAGGAAAAGTGAATTAGGGGAAATCGGAGGGGGAGACAAGCCATGGTAGTCTGGACTCTGAGAAACAAACAGGGTTATGGAGGGGAAGGGAGTGGGGGATGGGTGAGGCTGGTGATGGGTATTAAGGAAGGCACGTATTGCATGGAACACTGGATGTGGTGCATAAACAATAAATCTTGGATCACTGAAAAAATAAAAAATTTTAAAAAAGGGTTATAGTAAAGACAAGGGTGATTGATTCTGATTATCAAAAAATAGGGTTACTTTCCCTTTCTGGCAGCAGAGAGATGAATGGAATCCAGTAATGGTAGACTGCAACCCCATGTAGAAAGAATCATTAAGGGCTCAAATTCTTTAGGTATGATGATTGGTCATTATCATGGTCGGTAAGGAAACCCATCTAGCTGAATTGTAAGATGAAGGAAAGAAGAATCTGAGTGGTAACTAGATGAATAAAGTTTAAAGTTTAAAGTTATGTTCTTACCAGAACTATAGCTCATATTTATATCCTTCCTTACTGTGTATTTATATATTTTTATTTATATAGTTTAATAAATGTTTCTTTTCTTTCCTTTTTTTTCTCCCTTCTTGTCTTTGGAGTGTGTTGTGGATTGTTGATTTACACTTCATTTCATGAGTTGCAGAACATTAAGACATGATGAGACAGAATTCAAGAGAAGCGGACATGACTGCAAGATTCTGAACTTGGAGGTAGGTACTGTGAAGCATGAGCCTTTAGGTTATTCCACTTCTGGGAAGGAGTGTATGGCATTGTAGTATGTGGGAGACTTTCCCTTATGGAAGTAAAATATGGGCAGGAAGTCATGGAAGTGTCCGTTTTTAAGGTCTGACTCCCTTCCTTCCTCCCTCCCTCCCTCCCTCTTTCTTTCTTTCTTTTTTCTTTCTTTCTTTTCTTTCCTTTCTTTCTTTCTTTCTTTCTTTCTTTCTTTCTTTCTTTCTTTTTTTTCTTTCTTCCTTCCTTCCTTCCTTCCTTCCTTCCTTCCTTTCTTCCTTCTTTCTTTCTTTCTCTTTCTCTCTTTCTTTCTCTTGTCACACATGTAAACCATTTCTTTTTTTTTTAAGATTTTATTTATTTATTTGACAGAGAGAGATCACAAGTAGGCAGAGAGGCAGGCAGAGAGAGAGGGAGAAGCAGGCTCCCTGCTGAGCAGAAAGCCTGAAACGGGATTCGATCCCAGAACCCTGAGATCATGACCTGAACTGAAGGCAGAGGCTTAACCCACTGAGCCACCCAGGCGCCCTTAAACCATTTTTTATTTGGAGAAATTTTTTACTACATGAGTCTCAGTGAAAATTGAAAGACCAAAAGCACATTTTCTGCTCTTAGTTCTCTGACAACCAAGGAGTAGCCTCAAAATCAAGACTTGGACAATCAGACATTACTACTTTAAGACTTTGAATTTTCAGTGAACTTGACTGACCATGCATCAGGAGCACAGGATTTGGCAGGGGCAGCTGTCTCCAGCCGCTGTCCTGCATATAGAGAACATGAACAGACCATGTGGTTCTGCTGCCCAGCTGCTGGAGCACCTCCTGGTTTCTGCTCAACTTGCACCTACTCTTTCTGTTTTGTGACTTACGTGAGACTTCCCATAAACTTCTGATGACTTTCTTTCTTACTAACCAGAGAAGAGTTGGTTTTCCCTGCAGATTACTAAGAAGCCAACTCTACCTTAAAATACAAACACTATAAGACATAAATTATTATAATGACATATGAATTACTATTCTTTCTACAAATGGGGAAGCTGAGGTGCAGAAATACTAAGTGGTTTGTTCACAAGGCTAGTAAGTGGTGAACCCATAATTTGAATTCAAACCGTTGCCTCAAAATCCGTAGCTTTCATTCTGCTCCATTCTGCCTCCTTGTGTGGTTTACTTCATCACTGATTTATTCAGTTTCCATAAAAAGAGGAGAAAGGATTAGCTTTCCTTTAGTTTACAGCAAACTGGCTTTTCTCAGAACCCATAATCCTCATTCCCTAGACTACACATTGAGCAAATTAGCACATACAGCCTTTGACTTAGTGTTTTAGTGGTGTTGGAAAGTAAGAGTTTTTAATCTCTCCTTTGTTTTTATCTGTCTTCTCAATTAACCGAGGCATTTCTATAAGGTAAGTGAGAAACTCCCTTTTTAGCCAAAATGCGAAGCACATGACAACAACATAATATACATTTTTTGATTCATCTGTCTTGTCTTCTCTTCCTCAAACTGATTTTAATTACTGTTTTAATCTGTCTTTGACATGAATTAGTTTGGGCTATAGTGCTAATAATAGAAAGTAATTCTGGCTGCTGCTTTATTTTATCATGTAGTCCTTAAAAATAAATGTCTCCCTTTAAGTTCATGACCACTTATCTCAAGTAGGTCATTAGGCTTCTCCTCAGACACACTCATTTCCCTTGTTCATTCCCTTTTGGCCTCTTCTGTTTTTTTCTCACATTTAACTGATGAACTTAATTCCATTTCATAAGAAAGAGATGTCAGATGAGAAATTGTAAAGATCCTACCACAACATTAGACCTACCTATTTGCATACATGCCCTTATATTTTGCCTTTTCAGCTCTTACTGTGGGCGAATTGTCCATAATCTTTTCTAAGACAAATCCTTCCACTTCTCCAAAGTCTACCTCTCTTATCTATTTAAGGAAATTATTCCAACAGTTGAACTCCACCTCTATATAGCTATGCTAAATATTTTGCATCTTCTAAAACATCTGTCTTCACCTCACACTTGCTTCCAGTAATATTTCCATTTCTATTACTTTTTTCAATAACAAAGTTTACAGAATCGTCTCTACGGTCTCTCCAACTCCTTCTTTCCCATTTTCTCTCAAATCCAGTGCTCCACTGAAGCAGATCTTGTCAAGGTCAGTGATAACCTTCTTTTGCTAGATCCATTAGTCAGTTCAGAACTAATGATCTGAATCATGTGGCACAATTGATTCACCTGGAATTTTTGAAATACTACTTGGTTTCCAGGATGCCATTTCCTGTTAAGTCTCCATCATCTTCACAGTTTGTCCCTTCTTAGTGTCCTCTTCCAATTCCTTCTCCTCTCCCAGAATTCCAAATGTTGGAACACCCATATTTCAGTGCTTATATGTTTTTCTATCTGCTCTCACTCCCTAAATGAACTCATCCATTCTGACATATTGTATATTTACTTACTTATTTGTAACTCCATGAGAGTAATGACTTGATATGTCTCCATTCACCTCTTCATCAGCTGAGGACCCAGTACTTGGATAAGATTTTGATCATTAAGTCCAGTGTGTATTTGGTTCTTCCCCACAGCACCAAGCAATTAACTCAATTCTGATGCTATCTACCCAGAGATAGCATCAGATTGCACAGGTTAAAGGCTTAGTCCCACAAGATTGCCCTCTACTTCAGATGCCAATCTCAATTCCAAGTTGTTACCTAGACTTCTGAACAATTGGTTATAAACCAGAGGTTCCCATGAACCCCTCCTTACATTCAATTAATTTGCTATAATGGCTCCAGCAAACAGGAAATCAGTTTGTTCACTAGATTGCTAGTTTATTACAAAGGATATAAAGGATATAAGTCAACAGTCAGATGGAGAGATACCTGAGGAAAAGGGTTGGAAAAGGGCAGGGAGCTTCCATGCCCTCTCGAGGCACACCACTGTCCCCAAATCTCCATAATCTCCAGGTGTTTATCAACCTAAAACCTCTCTGAATTTTTACAAGAGTTTTGTTACATAGGCGTGATTGATTAAATCATTGACCATTGGTGATTGAACTCAATCTCCAGCCTCTCCACCATACAAGGAAGTAAGGAAGTGGGACTGAAGGTTCCAGACCTGTTACCACATGGTTGGCTCCAAGGGCAGCCAGCCCCAGTCCTTAGATGCTTTCTGAGTCTCCTCATTAACATAACAAAAACTTCATTATGGCTCTCATCATTTAAGAGATTTTAAAGGTTTTAGGAGCTGTGTGCTTGCTGAAAATGGGGAAGAAAACCAAATATGTATTTGTTACAAAATACAATATTACACTGAAACAGATCTGGAAGATAACAGTCACTTAATATATGTTGGCTGCATGAATATTTAAATATACTCTCCTCCAGATTCCGCAGTTATTTCCATTATTATTCCCTTTCTCCTAGACCATTTTACTGCACAAACATCATTTTTAATACTATAGAAAACATATTTCATGGTACCTGTCTCATCTATAGTCTCAGAGGGAAGCGTATGTATATAACTCAACTCCCATATCTAGCAAAGTTAATAGATAGGTCATGAAATGGATACCCAAAGCCTCTCGTCTTAATTAACAGGGTAGATATTGACTTGTGACTTCTCTGTTTTCCTAGACTATGCATCAGACCAGCCACCTGGAGACGACTCCTGCCTTAATTACCATCTGACTAAAACCACATGAGAGACCATGAACAAAAACTATCTAGTTGATCCCAGTGAACTCTTAT
Organism: Ailurus styani; assembly: GCA_002007465.1. Classification (NCBI taxonomy): domain Eukaryota; kingdom Metazoa; phylum Chordata; class Mammalia; order Carnivora; family Ailuridae; genus Ailurus; species Ailurus styani. The sequence continues at coordinate 334,820 of LNAC01000060.1, forward strand.
ATTTGAGAGCAATACTAAGGGTTGCTATTGTTTTGAGTCACTAAATTTGGGCTGTTTTTTGCACACTAATAAAAAACTGGTCACGGGGCACCTGGGTGGCTCAGTGGGTTAAAGCCTCTGCCTTCGGCTCAGGTCATGATCTCAGGGTCCTAGGATCAAGCCCCGCATTGGGCTCTCTGCTCAGCGGAGGGCCTGCTTTCCTCTCCCTCTCTGCCTACTTGTGATCTCTCTCTCTATCAGATAAATAAATAAAAATCTTTATAAAAAAAATGGTCACAACAATACTAAAAGTTAACAAGAAACATAGAAAATATATATGAAGGAAACTTTAAAATTATACTGAGGAACACAAAAGGAGATGACTAAATGGAAGTATATGTTATGCATCGACAGATAGATGCAATATAAAAATGTCAATTTTCCCAAAATTAATTCATAAATATTAAATAATCCATTAAAATATTTAAAGGGCTTTTCTTAATAACTAGAAGAGGAAATGTTGAAACCTACATGGAAAAATAAACTTGCAAGAATAGGCAGGGAAATTCTGAAGAAAAAAATTAAATTTTAATACTAGAAAATATTAAACCATATTATAAAGCAAGAGTAAATGAAACAGTAAAAAAAAAAGAAAAAGAGTAAATGAAACGTTGACATACTAGCACATGGAAAATTGGAGCTGCCAATTTGTGAGAATGTGTCTATTAAAAAACCTAAATACTCATGAGAATGTACTATATGAGAAAGATAGCTTTGCAAATAGTTTTTAAAAAATGAGTTGTCAATAAGTTGTGTTTAGACAACTAATACCATCTGGAGAAAATAAAGTAGAATCCCTTCTTCATTCCTTATCCTATATACTAACATATATTTGAGATGGATTAAAAATTAAAACAAAAAAGGAAAATGTAAAGGTACTTGAAATAATCATGAAAGAGTGCTATATCCCAAAGTGAGGAAAACATTTCTAAATAACAAAAGTCTTCACAGGCACAAAAGAACAAACAGATACAATAAACTATTGAAAAAAATTAATTTCTGCCTAAGGAAGAAATAATAAATAATGTCGAATGACAAAAAGTAACTAAAGACTATATAAAATGTATCATAGACAACAGGCTAATTTTCTTCATATTTAAATAGTTCCTTTATATGGACAAGAAAAGACACAAACCAATAGAAAAATGAGCAAAAGACAGGAGTTAAAGGTGACTTATTAACATATGAAAGGATACTCCATCTTATTTATAAGAGAAATGCAAGTGGCAACCACAAGATGCCATTTTCATCTAGTGTTGGCAAGGATATGGGGAAAATAAAAAGAATTCTTGTATCTTTCTGAAGGTAATATAAACTGGTACAATTTCTATGGATGGTAATTTGGTAGCATCTATCAAAATTAAAAGCTCATGTAATGTTTACCTAACAAGTCCACTTTCATGGGCATTACCTCCAGGAATTCCACCAGGTTCTCATAGGATAAAAACCACTTTGTGTTGCATCCTATGCATTTTCTTAAAGATTTTATTTATCTATTTGACAGAGAGACAGAGATCACAAGTAGGCAGAGAGGCAGGCAGAGAGAGAGAGGAGGAAGCAGGCTCCCTGCTAAGCAGGGAGCCCAATGCGGGGCTTGATCCTAGGACCCTGAGATCATGACCTGAGCTGAAGGCAGAGGCTTTAACCCACTGAGCCACCCAGGTGCCCCATCCTATGCATTTTAACAAGTTATATTTTCATTTTCATTTATCTCAAAATATTTTTAAATTTCTTGAGACATCTTCTTTTACCTATGGTTATTAGGAGTGTGTTATTTAAACTCCAAATATTTGGGGGTTTCCCACTTATCTTTCTGTTATTGATATCTAACTAAATTCCATTATAATCTGAGAACATAATTTGTATGATATAGTCTTTTAAATTTATTAAGATGTGTTTTGTGACCTAGAAGATGGTCTATCTGGTGGATATTCCATGTGGGCTTGAGAAGATGTATATTCTGTTGCTGTCAAATGGAGTAGTCTACAAATGTCATTAGATAAAGTTGGTTAATGGTGTTGTTCACATCAACTCTATCCTTACTGACTTCTGCCTGCTTGACCTATTAAATTACTGATAGAGAAGCCCTTAAGTCTCCAACTATAATGGGACATTTGTCCATTTATCCTTACAGTCCTATCATTTTTTGCTTCACATATTTACTATTCTGTTGTTAAGTGAATACATGTTAAAGATTTCAATGTCTTCTGGGGAACTGGCCCTGATTAATTATTATTCCTTGTTCTGAAGTCTGCTTTGTCTGATAATAATGTAACTTGCTCCATCTTTTTCTCCCTGTATATCTGTCTTCAAGTGGTTTTTTCAGTGCTTATAGTCATAGTAGATTAAGACCTACCCTAATGACCTCATTTAAACTTGGTCATATCTATAAAGACTAAACTTGATTACAAATATAATCAAGGTACTGGCAGATAGGACTTCAAAATATCCTTTTGGGGAACACAATTCAACCAATAACAAACTCTATAACAACAAATGTGATAACTTAGATGAAATTCCTTGAAAGACATAAAAAAGAAAGAGAAAAAATCATGTGATCCTATGAATTCATACAGAAAAGCATTTGACAAAATCCAACACCATTCATTATAAAAAGCTCTCAGCAAACTAGAAAAAAAGGAGAACATCCATAACTTAATAAACAGCATCTATAAAACCTGTAGCTAATAGCATACTCAATGGTGAGAAGCTGGCCTCTCTCCCCCTAAGATCTGGATCAAGACAAGGATGTTCTCCTTCACCATTCATATTCAACATCACATTGGAAGTCCCAGCTAGTGCAATAGATTAGAAAAATTAGGAAGGAAGAAGTAAAACGCTTTTGCTTGAGAATGACCTGATTGTACATTTAGAAAATCCCAAAGTATCAACAACCACGAGAACAAAAAACTCCTGGAACTAAAACAAAACAAAACAAAACAGAAAACAAAACCAAAAAAACTCCTGGAACTAATAAACAAGTATAGAAAGGTCACATGATACAAGGTCAACATAAAAAAGTCAATTGCTGCCTCATACACCAACAATGAACAATTGAAATTAAAAATACATATTATTTCACAGTACTGCTCATAGCAATAAATAAATAAATAAAAATGAGAGAAATACATATAAATCTAATAAAATATGTGTAGTATCTATGTGGAAAATATAAAACTCTGCTAAAAGAAATGAAAGATCTATCTAATGGAGCAATATTCTGTATTTTTTGCAATATTCACTATTATTAAGATGTCAGTTCTTCCCAGCTTAATCTGTACGTTCAATGTAATCAAAATCTCAGTGAGCTCTTTTGTGGATATTGACAAACTAATTGTAAAGTTTATGTGGAAAGACAAAAGACAAAATTGCCAACACACTACTGAAGAAGAGCAAGTTGAAGAATATTACCAATGTCAAGATTTACTATTAAGCTATAGTAATCAACATAGTGTAGTATTGGTGAAAAAATAGACATATAAATTAATAGAACAGAATAGTGCCTAGAAATAGACCCATATGAATATAATCAACTGATTTTTGAGAAAAGAACAAAGATAACTCAAAGAATAAAAAAAAAGAAAGAAAAAAGTCTTTTCAACACATGGTGCTGAAACAATTGGACAACCATGTGCTAAATCTAATCTAAACAGAGATCTTATACCTTCACAAAAATTAACTTGAAGTGGATCATAGACAAAAATATAAAACACAATACTATAAACTTCTAGATGAAAACATAGAAGAAAATCTATGTGACCTTGGTTTTAATGAGGAGTTTTTAGATGCAGTACAAAGAGCATGATCCATAAAAGAAAAAAATTGGTAAATTAGACTTTATTAAAATGAAAACTTCTATAATAACAAAAAACACTGTTAAAAGGATTAAAAGACAAGATACAGACTGAGACAAAATATGTGTAAACTATAGTTCTGATATAGGACTCGTGTCCAAAATATACAAAGAACTCTTAACATTCAACAATAAAAATACAAACAACATTCCCCTCACACATATCTATTAATATTTCTCTATGTAATCATCTGTATCTATATTAAGCTGTCCATGAGCCTATACTTATATAAATGATTAAATAATAATTGGGAAAGAAGAAACAAATCTCCCATGCAAAGGAATTTCAAATAACTTAAGTAGATGTCCTACTTTCAAGGAAAGGGTATATACCTCCTTACTCCTTAAGTGTGGGTTCCACATAGTGACTTCCTTCCATAGAGCACTGTATGGGAAGAGGGGGAAAAGAGTAACTTCACAGTGGAAAAATGTGACAAACACTACAGGACAAGGAACCAGTGGGCTAAGCCCACTGCCAACTGTGTCCATTCTGATTATATATTTGGACATTGGGAAAATAACCACTATGAGTGAGGACCCACATATGTCCCCACTCTACTCTAGAGAGTCATGAAGTCACTTCAGTTACCTAATATCAATGTCAACTTGAACTCTGAGTCCAACAGTCCCTGAAATGTTTACATAGTCTTTTTCTCAATATATAGGTTCTAAGCAAATGACCCTAAGTCCTTTTGGGGAGGACTGGGAGATTCATTACTGTATATAATTGTTATGATATTGTAGGGTCTTTTCTCCTAGGGATCTGGCCTCTTTTAATCAGTGTCTCCTGGATCTGAAAACTGGCTCAGGTTCAGAGCAACAGCTTGTTACTCTTTTATTGGAGCTGCTGCCCTCAGCCTCCTAATCATCCATCCTTGATTTCTTTTGGTTACATAGATTGAACAATACCTCTGTTAGATGCCCATCTATCTTTCCTCCCAGGATGCCATATTCTATCAACCATCTCCATAGCTCTTTGTGGTTCAGATCCTTCTAATTGCCACTCTGACTTTGCTGCTCATTATACATGCCTTCATTCTGACAGTTAAATACTGCCTCCCGGTCTCTACTATTTGGGGGATCCTATCATCTCCATTGTTACTAGAGAGCCCAGCACCACCTACCATCTGCCCTGTCCTCCACAGTAGAGCACTAGTGAGCTCCCAATGATGCCAATTCATTCTCCCTACTGGTCATATTGGATTAAGAGTCCTCCAGTACGACTCTATTCTAATTACATTCTTAATTAACCTACTTCAAATTTAGTCACATTCTAAGATACTGGGGGTTAAGTCTTCAAGACACCTTTTCCATTGGGTTGGGGGAAGGGAGGGAAGGAGATAATTCAACTCATAACAAGGAAGAATTGGTGGAGAAGAGGACCTAATTAAATCTGACCCTAAACTATACCTCCCATTTGCTCCCCACCCCCACTGATTTCAAAACAAAGCACGTCTGAGTTTAATCTGGTCTACATACTGGGTTTTTGCCCAAGCTTCCATTTGAAGGAATAGGCCCTAAAAATGAAAATTAATGGGCTAAACTTCCACATTAATCAATAAAGCCTCTTGTTCAATAACTCAAGAACTGGGGTCATATGACCTAGGTTCAAATCCCATCTTAACCAATTATTGCTTTCCTATCCTGGGAAGTTACCTGATTTCTCTAAAACTTACTTTCCTATTTGTAAAGTGGAATGACTAGTTCCCCATTCCAGAGGACTGCTGTAAGTATTAAATATAACCCAAGGAAAAGTGCTTAGCCCTATTTCCAGCACACAAAAGGTGCTCTGTTACTGCTAGCTCTTCTAAATATTTTATCTCCAAAATTTATAGTGCCGTGTCAATAAGAATAAACTACAAGGACTCTAACATGGATATGTTAGGTGGCAGTAAAGAGTCAAGTACAGGGCGCCTGGGTGGCTCAGTGGGTTAAAGCCTCTGCTTTCGGCTCAGGTCATGATCTCAGGGTCCTGGGATCAAGGCCGGCATCGGGCTCCCTGCTCAGCGGGGAGGCTGCTTCCCCCTCTCTCTCTGCCTGCCTCTCTGCCTCCTTGTGATCTCTCTCCCTCTGTGAAATAAATAAATAAAATCTTAAAAAAAAAAGAGTCAAGTACATTTCTACATGGCAAACTTAAAAAACAAAATCAGAGTCCCTGACCCAAAAAAGAAATCCAGAAGCTTTGAAAGCCACAGTCTCCAGGCATTATCTCATTCTATTCCTACAGCCAGATTCCCAACAAATGTTGAAAAACACTGGAAACATTCTGGAAATGAAGGGGAAATCAGTCTTATTCCCACATAAGGTAAGTCCCCTGCCTCTAAGGGGCGAGATGGTAGACAAGTGAGGAGGCACTGAAAGCTGTCACTGGGGTGAGACGAGTGAGGGGCAGAGGGCACAAATTTCAGGGTGGTGTCCACTCTCAGGGACTCTGTGAGGGCCAACCCTACAATTGCACGACCCTGAGAGGGAGAGTCTCTTCTGAGTCCAGAGACTACAAAGTTTTCTGCCTAAACATTTGAAAGTAGAGTCTTAAATATTAAGACAGAGAAAGAAAATGCTTCCAAAGAGAGAGAAAGAACGTAAAGCTGGAGAGAACCCCTTTATTTCAATAGTGAAGAAAACGAGGCCAGGGGAGGTAAGTGATTACTTCCAGCTCACACAGCTGGCGGTGGTCAGAGCCAGGATTGGAACTTACTTTCTTCCCTGGCAGAGTTCCTCCCACCATGACACGCAGACACTATGAAACCATCAAGGGAGGGTGCCAAGAATCCCAAATATTTTAGATGTGGAAATAAAATAAATTCGTTAAGAACTTTATAAAGTTATAAATTTTAAAAAAGGCAAATAATAGTAGAAAAAAATCTTTAAAAGGCATGTGATTCCAGATGTATTAATGTTCTATTAATGGGATAAATTATCCTTTTACTCAATCACTTTGTCTATGTCAGTACAGCAGCAGCGACATGGTTCTGGCATTATAGAGTTAGCTACTAGTAGGTAGTGCAAACCTACTGTTATGTGCCAGGAGCTGCACACAGATTATCTCTTTGATTTCTCAGTACAGATCTCTGAGGTTGGTATTATCTGCATTGTTACTAATAAAGAAATTGCAAGAAAATCAGTTGCAAAAAATAAATAACTAATGACAGAAAATTATGATTAAAAGTTTTATGAATTAAAACACTTTATTAATAAAATTAAGGTCAAGAATGAAGAAATTACATGTTAAGACTTTTATTTAGAAGTAACAGCAGAATTGTCTTTATTTTAATTATGTCTAAACTGTTATTAATAAGAGAAATTTGCTTAGCAGAGGTCTGCTTTTCATGTGTGTGATCTAAAGAATTTTTTTCCTGAAGGGGTAGGGATACATTTTAATTTAAAAATAAATGCTATACATAGAACATCAGTCACTGAGGAATAGAATGATCCTAAGACATGGGACAGTTCCTTTGTTTTGTACTGAAGCACAGGCATTTTAGGAATATGTTACCAAACCTGGCAACTTAATCCTTTCTCTGCTGCTTCTTAAAGTCGGTCTTCTTACTGGCTTGAATTAGGCCATGGTAACAAAAACAAAGGCTCTCCTTGAGGATTTCTGGGTAAAGCAGGGCTGAATTTTGTGACAAGGTTAACCAGGTAATTCTGTGTTTTGTCTGCCAAGATTTCCTCCTGACATCAAAATCGGGTGCAAGTGACTCAAAGGAGAGACCCTGTTGAAAGGGATTGCATTCCTTTTCAAAAGAATTCATTCATTAAAAAATGACTAAAACATATATATATGTAAATATATATAAAATATAATTTTTGAATGAGTAAAATTTTAAAAATTAGCTTAGGTTTTGTCTCCTTTAAATTCTCAACCCACAGTTGGAAACAAATAAAACAAGAGAATAACATCAAAAGAAAATAAAATGCCAAAGGTGATCAATGCAATGCAATTTATATTCCCAGGTTCCTGGGTCATGACAAAGAATCACTCATGGTCTCCTCAACAGTCCTGATAATTATAACAACTTAAAATTAATATGTTCTGATGTCAGATTATGAAAAGATAAAGCATGGGAAATCTACTTTTCAAAAGAAATCAAATATAAATGGTTACTAAAGGAAATAGAAAAAACATGAAAGTTGTTTTAAAAAATAAATTTGGTAGATTTTTTTTCCTTTTACAGAATTTTATGCGATCATTGTAAAGATTTGAAGCATGGAGAAAAAGAACTTAAAACTGTACCCTTTAAGTTCACAACTCATAGATAACCATCCCTGACATTATGTTAAATACTGAGAAGAATATGGGGAAAGATTATGGGAAATTCTGAGACAGAATAACTGAGACCAGCCTCATGTCAAATGATAGGGAGTGAACAATGAAGTCAATATGACACAGTTGTAGTATGAAAAGTTATACCAACATTCGAGCCATTTTTTTCAAGAGATATTTAATGACATTGGCAATTTTTATGACCTAAAAATAAATGTAATTCTGATATAAAATTTCACATATAGTATTATACATTGGAATGTTCATATATTCATATGGTGAAGTCCCTAAATTCATAAGTCAAAGCCCTAACTTTCAGTACCCCAGAATATGACCTTATTTGGAGATAGTGTTGTAGATGTAATTTGATGAGGTCATACTGGAGAAGGGTGGACCCCTAATCTACTATGACTGGTGTTCTTATTTAAAAAAAAAGAAAGAAAGAAAGAAAGAAATTTGGGAACAGACATGCACACAAGGAGAACACCAGGTGAAGATGAAGGCAGAGATGAAGGTGATGCTTCTACAAGCCAAGGAATACCTCAAATTGCCCACAAACCACTAGAAGTGAGTGTGGAGGCAAGGAACAGATTCTCCCTCACAGCTCTCAAAGAACCAATCCTGCCAATACCTTGATTTTAAACTTTTAGCCTCCAGAACTGTGACAAAATAAATTTCTGCTGTTTGCCACTCAGTTTGTGATAATTTCTTTACAGGACCAATATTTTTATTATTAACTGAATTTTGCTAATAAGGTGTGTGTGTGTGTGAGAGAGAGAGAGAGAGAGAGACTTTCTCAGTGACCCTTCCTTGGTGAAGGATCACATCTTCCCTAGTGACCCTATCTAAAATTGTAAATCTCCCCCCATATATTTTCTTGCTTTATTCTATCTAATTGCTTATGGTCAACATCTAAGCCAATAGTCTGAAGAGCTATTGTAGCTGACCATTCACTCTGAGGGCCTGAGATGGATGGGTGGTTGGTATGTTGAGGGTCAGGGCACTATGGAGCAAGAAGATTTGGAGAGAGTCAGACAGCTCGAAGCTTAGAGAGAATCCTGCGAAGTCTCCGCTCTGCCTGCAGTTGCATTTCTCTCCTGTGTGATTTGGTTTACTCTCTGCTGATTGGCAGTGGGTTCTTGGAACCATGGGACCACTTCTGAAAAGGCCCTTCTCTGAGAGGATCCATTCTTCAAGGCTCAGCCCAGAAGGAATCTCCTACTTGAAGGCTTCCCCAACCACACCAGTGAGAAGTGACTCCTCTGGGATCCTCTTAGATCTTTGTACAAATCATCCTTACTACAACAGCTTATGTGGATGTTTGTAAACTATGTGTTCCTTGAAGCTAAGAATGCATTGATACACTTAGTGTTTTCCTTGTGGTCTAGAATGACACCTTCTGTGCTTAATAATGAATAAGTCTTTGAAGTAGGAATCAAAGCATGGCCATTTCCCGGTTATACTGGAAGGGGTTATACTGGAAGTGTTCGGTTTTTCAAAACAAAAATCCATGGGAAGAAGTTCCTATAAAAAAAATGTCTACTAGAAAGGTACAAAAGAATCTTATGGAACCTAATTGCAGCATTGCAACCTGAGTTTAGAGAAGAATCAACATTTTCATTAAGCTCCTGTCTGCTTTCTTCTCTTCCCGTGACTCTGTGGTTCTCTCCAGCGTATCTGGGGTCTCTTCCCTCCTCCTTTGCAGACCCCTCAAGGTTCTTTCTGCTCCCTCCTCCATAAGCTTATGTGCCATATTACCTTGCTGTGAAGCAAATTCTGGCCCCAATTTGATGCCATCTTTTAATCCAGGATTTCACATCTTTTTACTAACTACACTTTCTCTAAGTCCTTAGAGGTTGTTAAGGGAAGGAATATGATATGCCAGTGGTCATATTAAGATAGAAGCTTTAAACACTAAAAATATTATTATGCCCCACATATATAATGAAAAATTTTCTAAACAGCTAAGTATGAGAAAGTCCACAACATTCTGATCTTTCCCCATGACTATTTCAATTTTTAAAAATTTCCAATAATAAATTTCCATAAGAAATGTGGCTCCCTCCATTTCGTTGGAGGCCCAGTCATTACCTGCAGGGTAATCTGCCTTGGAAGCTATCCAATACATTGTCTCCCTGGCTCAGGCTTGCATCTGTGTGCCAGCCAGTCTTAACTAAGAATCAGGGCCATATAGTGAAGAGGGCTGCTCCCCCAAAGGCTGTGAATCAGGGAAGTTCACTGAAAAAAATTTTTTTAATTAAATTAATTTATTTATTTGAGAGAGAGAGAGAGAGAGAGCATGCAAGCAGGAGGGGAAGATCAGAGGGAGAGGAAGAGAGAGAATCTTAAGCAGCCCAGTGCAGAGCCCAATGTAGGGCTTAATCTAACAACCCTGAGATCATGACCTGACCCACACTTAGCCAGCTGAGCCACCCAGGTACCCCAGGGAGTTCATTTAAAAGGCAAACAAGTGAGACAAACAAGAACAACACAGGCACCACATCAGGTGGTTCTCACTGCAGAAGGATGTGTGCCTTAACCTCAGTTTCCTCCCTCTGATTACACAGTTCATGGGTAAAATAATTATGTTCACTCCTTTATCAGGCATTTCAAAAATCTGTAAGTACCCTCTTGACATCACTTGTTCATGCTATGGAATAGGATGTACTTCTGTCTACTGAAAAATGTCATCATCAGTTATAATCTAATTTTTTTGTATTTATTATAGTGCTTTGCAACCTAATCCAAAGGTTATTACTGACTTCTCCTTATATTTTATCTCTGTAACCTTTAATTTGACCGCCATGAACACTAGCCTTCACATTTTCAGACTAGACTTTCATTATTTACATTATCCTCCCAGTTCATAAATGTTATTTCTCTCTCTACTTTTAACTAAACAGAAGCAAAACCTGTCCTATCTCTACTGCAAATATGATATTCCTGGGATATGAAATCCCTTGACAAATGTTTTTGGAAACATTGAATATAATGCTATGGATTTGAAAGCTCATGATAATAGGTGCAGTAGGCAAAAATTGTAAGATTCCCAGTCTCTCTCATTCAATTAAATACTAACTTAAGTGCTCTTGTGAAAGGATTTTACAGATATAATTCAGCACCTAATTGGCTGTCCTTAAAATAGGGAGATATTCTGGGTGGGCCTGACTTAATCAGTAGAATCCCTATAAAAGAAAGCTTAGGTATTTCCTGAGCCAGATTCCAAATAGCAGCTAGGTCTACAAAAGCTGGGTTTCTTCTTTCTCTCAATACTCACTTTTGGACTAATGCCTGTGGACAACAGCTTTAACCTGTGCATCCATGGCATTCCATCCTGCCTGTGATCTTCCCTTCCTATCTGCTGCCAGTCCTATGAAATGCAGATTTGCTTAGCCAGCTCCCACAGTTATTTAAGCCAATTCCTTATAATAAGTAAATGAATAGATACATGCATATATGAAAAAATATATATGTATATGTGTATATATTTCTCCATTGCTGGAGAGAGCCATATGTATGTCAAGGAATTAGGGCAGAGTCTAGGAGCTGAAAGCAGCAAGCAAATGAGGTCCTCAGTGTTACAACCACAAAGAACTGAATTCAGCCAATGACCTGACTGAATTTGGAAACAGGTTCTTTCTTAGAGCCTCCAGATAAGAACTCAGCCCATCCAGTACCTTTATTTCATCAAATGATACCCAGAGTTAATAATCCAGTCATGCTTCTTACATATAAACCCTTGAGCTAATAAATTGAGTTGTTTTAGGATGCTACATTTGTGGCAATTTTTGTATTAGAAAACTAATACAGAAATAGTATAAATACTATGTTTGAGCATCATGATAATAGTTCAAGGAGAAGAGTTTGAGGATGTAGTAAACACATGTGTTTTTGTTTGCCCACCATCCATTTCTTCTTTTTACGATTATCATAAAAGATCTCCCCTTCCATTTGCATTGTAATTGGCATGGAGTTGACCCCACTCTATACCTCCGAAAGTTAGCACATGACCCAAGTCTGGCTAAAAAGATTCCATTGGAGCTTTCCTTGGAACTATTGGAAAAGAGAAGTTCATTCAAGGAGAAAGTCCAATAGATAATAAAGCTATCACCAGAAAGTAAAGACTAAGAGATGGAGAGAATCCTAATCCTGATGAGATCATCTGCTGGAGATGGAATATCCAGCCATACAAGAAAGTAGAGTCCCAGGGCTATTCAGTTATGTAAATCAACACATTTCCCCTTTTGTTTAAATCAACATTGAGACCCAAAAGAAATATCCAAGTGAAGTCTGCAACCATAAGAAGTCTGGGAAAAGTACAGTCTATTACCAAAACACTCAAACCCTACATTTTCTAATTTGCAAGTGTCTGAAAGAACAATATAAACTGCAGTTCAAAAATATAAGCCACAGTCCAAAACCAAAGATAAGCATGGGTGGCTTCTGTTCTAGGAAAGATTATATCTGAACATGACTTCTTCAGGGAAGCCGTGGTGACATCTCCCATGGGGTTGTGTACACCTGTTACAAGCTTTCAGGGCACATAGACTTCCCCTTCTGTGGCACATTGCTATGATAATCATCAGATATTTGCTTACATAATTGCCTACTTGGTGTCTGACTTTCTGAGGCTGTCTAAAGTTCCTTGAGGGAAAGAACTGTGTGGTTCTTCACTCTATTCCTGGGGCTGCCACACGACAGGTGCTCAGTGGTAATACTGGTTGAATGAATGAGAGGGCACTAATGTGACTAGAGCTCATGAAGGAAAAATTTTTTTTAACCTATTTGAGAGACTTTGTGTATATTGTATGAGTTTTTTTTTTTTTTTAAAGATTTTATTTATTTATTTCACAGCGGGAGAGAGATCACAAGGAGGCAGAGAGGCAGNATTTTTTTAACCTATTTGAGAGACTTTGTGTATATTGTATGAGTTTGAAGTATGAATTAGTTGTGCTTAATGTAAGTGAATTTTGTTTCATCACCAGAGATAATCTTGAGATAATCTTATACAGATTAGCTTCAGATTTTGTTCTAGAGACTTAATTGAAAGAGCTAACACATGTAACTCAGTTTACGAATTACAAAGTACTTTCTATATACATTAGCTTCCTTAATCTTACAAAAGTCCTGGGAGTGAGGACCTCAGGCTCAAGGAGGCTAAGTGCCTTGCCCAGGGTCACACACATACGGTGACATGGAGTCAGGCACAAACCCCAGTCTCTGGACTCCAAATTTAGTGCAATTTTTCTGAAGATAATGAGCATGTGAGTCTACATTAATTCTTTCTTAACAGTAGCCATTTCAATATTATTTTAAGCTGTGTGTGTGTTAAGTAAACTATGACAGAAAGCTGAAAAAAACAGGTAGACCACTAAATTCATTTATCGTAAATGATAGTGTTATATTTTATATTTTAGCCAAATGCATGAAGCCAATATGCATTCAAGTGTGAGTGAGTGTGCCTGCCTGTGTGTGTGTGTCTGTGTTGTCTTAAAGTGGAAGAAAAAGTCTGCTTAGTTGTTGAGATCAGTCAGAATTTTCCAGTCATATTTAGTCTTATCCATGTGAAAATGTTTATTTTTATTTTGCCTTTGTAAAGACTAGGGTATTTACTGTCTATATTATGGGAAAAGTAAATTATCTTTTAGGATAGAATTATTTTTGGGTAATAGGCATTGCTTCTTTGAGGTTGCATGGTTAAAAAAAATTGTTTGTGGGGGTGGGACCTGTTTTCTTCCTCTTATAATTGTCATAATCCACCAGAAATAATATGTAATTCCGTGTGGCTCTACGGCTGTCCCACAGATGGATGGTATAATATGTCTCTGTTTCCTCCAACTCTGGTCACAATCCCTTACTTCTGTTTGCTGCACTCACTCACGGTCCCTGTAAATGTCACTTGGTAATGTATATGAGTGTGCATGGGCAGAGAGGTAATGGCATGCTCACGTTCTCCTGCCAGTGATGCACTGCCTTATGTCAGAAACAGTAAATCCTTTATGCTGAAAGCCTGTTCATTTTCACACCGTTCGCTTGCTCACTAACAGTTGTCCAGATTTTTAAATTCAGCCTCTTACACTAATCCTGCAACTGCTGGTCCCAGACAGGTGCAGGGATCAGACCGGCTCAGTTAAGTAAAACATCTGGCCCGAAAATGATAATAGGCTCTTTTTACTCCCTCAAGTCATAGGGGGAATGCGAAGTTTTCAAATATTAAATCACACAATTAGGCTTTAATATTCACATAAACATACACATTCCCCTCCCCTCTGTTCTGTCTCTGTCTCTCTCTCTCACACACACACACACGCACGAGAAACACCAATATTCCACTACTTATTTTATAAAACAAGTCTTCTAAAGGGCAGCCAAGAAAACATGAGGATCTAACTCTGAGAGGACAGCCTTACATCATCTTCATCTCAAGGTTTCAGCAGGTACTGTGGCACTGTTCTCATAAAGGCCTAAAGATACCTTCTTGGAGAAGCACATCACTAGTTTCAATGACATTCTCAAGTTTTATGACTTTATGAATTCAAAGCAAACTATAGGTGATTCAAGATGAGAAGGATGATACCTGAGGGTGGGGTTCTTTGATGGAAGGACTGCTACCTCACCGCTCCCACTTAGAATCCAGGCATGGGCTGTAGGATAAACTCCTGACATTTACCATCCCTCCCAGCTCTACATGTGTGTAGCTTTTATGATTCCAGTGCTGGGTGGTGGCAGACATGCTGTCTAGTTTCCAATAGGAAAATGTTTGTATCATAAGGATTCCTGGCTTTCAGCAAAGTTGAGAATTTCTTCAGAAAATGTACTATCAGGTGATATCCCCAGGTATCCTTTCAGGGTTGAAGACAAAATTTCTACATTCCTGGCCAGAGCCACCCACTAGAATTTTTACCACCATCTTTGCCTAGTGAAGAATAGTATTTTTATGAATCCCAGTCAGCAAAGTTTGATTAGGCTGAATTTTCAGGGAAAGGTTGGATAAGGCATTAAGATGAAAGCTTTGAGCAGGGTTAGTGTGAGGGCAATAGAAACTGAAAAAATGAATTTGCCTTGGGCTGGCTTTCCTGACGCCAAGGACTAGTATATAATTGTGGGTCCCAGTGCAAAATGAGAAGGCAGGAATTCTGATTCAAAAATTAATAATGTCAAGAGGGCAACAGCAGAGCATTAAACCAAGCATGGGGCCCATGTGAATGCATAAGTCACATGCCGCGGAAGCTGGTCCTTCTGCTGCCTACAACCCCATGGCGTATCCACCAGACTGTACACTTTGAGGTATTGAGAGCTAGTATTCATTTCTAGATTCCCAATATCACCCACCACAGTGCCTGCCCCACTTTTATTCTCTGTAAATGTAGGATGAGCTAGATATTGGTAGGGAACTTAGATTTTAATGTTTAAATAATTGGTTAGCTATTCTGAAGAGTGTGTCACTCCTTGAACAAGCAATCTCAGCATCATCTGAAAATTTGATAAAAATGTAAAATTTACTGGCCTCACTCCAGACTTACAGTATCAGAAACTCTGGGGGTGGAACCCAAGAATCTGTGTTTTAACAAAGGCTTGAGGCGATTCTGATCATAGCATCATTTGAGAATCATTAGATGAGGGAATAGATAAAGGCAAACTTTTACAGGGCGGTGGTAGGAAAAGGTAGGAGAAGGACTGGAGGAGAAAGAAAAAATCCAGAAACATTTAGAAGGCATGACTGTCTAGATATAATGACTAATTGTTGGCAGGGAAAGGAAAATGTAGGAAAACTCCCAAGTTTCTAGCTCTAGTGACTGCTTACTGACGTGAGAGGAGACAGGTCAGGTCTTGGAAAATAGGAGGAATTTAGTTTGGGAATAATTGAAGACATAGAGTAAGATCCTCACTCTCCGTTCAGACCACTTGGTTATTTCAATTGGATATAATAAAGTTAGTACTACCTCAATCTGCATAGACGTCCTCATTACTTTTGGGGTACCTAATCCCCTACCACAGAAGGAAATAAAACACCTAGAGTGGCAAGTGGTGAGAAAAGTTGGTTGGAACCAACTATAATCATTGGAGGGGAAAAAAGTCAAGAAGATGAAATAGGCTGGGGTATGAGTGAAGAGGAGATAGGAACTCTGTAGGCAAAGTGAACAGAGTATATCATCATATATCGCATCATATTGCAACATACCATAAGTTATTTATATATGTCCTATAGAATATGAATAAAAATAGAAAACCAAAAAAAAATAGTAGACTAAGAGAGAAAATTTGCAAAATGTATACCAAATAAAGAATTTGCATCAGAACATATAACGAACTTTCAAAACAAAATAATAAACAATCCATTTCAAAAATGGGCAGAGGGGGTATAGCTCAGTGGCAGAGCATTTGACTGCAAAAATGGGCAGAAAAGTACTTCAAAAGAAGAGATACAGATGACAAATAAGCACATGAAACTTTGTTCAGCAGTACTAGTTACTAGTAAAATGCAATTAAAATACAATTAGATATCACTACAGACCTAATAAAATGGCTAAAGATAGAAAGACTAATTATACCAGATGATGAAATAGTAATACCAAATATTGATGCAGAACAAGAGAAGCTCTCATAAATTACTGATGGAAATGCAGAATGGTACAACTGCTTTGGAAAATAGTTTGGTAAGTTCCTAAAAAGCTAAACATACAACCCAGAAATCTCACTCCTAGATATTACCCAAAAGAAATGAAAACAATATCCACCCAAAGACTTGCATGTGATGACAGCAGCTTTATTCATAATTACCCCAAACTTCAAACAACCTAACTGTCCATCAACCAGTGAATGGATAAACAAATTGTATTACATTCACACAATGGAGTATTACTCAGCAATATGCAGGAGCCCACCTACTGATACATACAACAGAGAGGATGCTCAAAAACATTTCATACTGACAATAGCCTGCTCTCTTCAGCCAAAGGACCAGAAAAAGAGAAGTCTAATAAGACAGAAAGATTTTAGACAATAAATGTTTTACTCCAGCTAAACACCCAGAAAAAAACCTTGGTTCCATCCCCACCTATGCTAGCAAAGGTTGAGTAAATAGCCTACATTAGCACCTTCACCAGACTGTAATGAAGTGTTCCCTCCANATTCCAACACCCTATGAGGGTGGCATCAGAGAAGGCCAGGAAGAGAGACAAGACTCTCATCTCCACCAAGTAGTATTGAGGCCCCTGTCCATGGTGTCAGTGGAGACCACATGGAGAACCTGGACTTCTATCCTCAGCAGGCATTATTGAGGTATTCTCCCTCTTTCTGCTAGGGTATTGTTACGGTAAGTCAGGACTTCACCATCACCCAGTGATAAGGCCACCCCCATCATGGGATCAATCACAACCAAACAGAGAGGCAGAACGCCCACTCAGGAATAGGACGAGACTTCCCCTTGAAGGCCAAGTAGGGAACCTGAAATTCTACCTCCACCTGACATTAACAAACTGGTGAGCCCTGTTTTCGTTGCAAAACAGTGTCAGAGAAAGCCAGCTAAAACAGAAGATCCAAAGTCTCATAACAATACAAAAAAGTCAAGGTTTTAAATTCAAAAACCATTTGTTATACCAAAACCCAGAAATCTTCCACTCTGTGACTTACTAAAACATTGATCAGTTTGGATTGGATGAGATTATATTTTGAAGGGGAGGACTTTCTGTCCATCTATTTTTGCTTTAAAAACTTATTTCTTTGAACATTCTTCCATGGGGACCTAAGGTGTCTGTGTGATAGATTATGAGATGAGTCTTTACAGTATCTCTTTCCATATTTAGTTGTATCTATTAAGACTCATCACTTCTTTGGTCAAAAGAATATGGCCGGTTTGCAACGACATGGATGGAACTGGAGGGTATTATGCTGAGCGAAATAAGTCAATCAGAGAAAGACAATTATCATATGATCTCTCTGATATGAGGAACTTGAGGGGCAAGGTGGGGGGTCGTGGGGGTTAGGGAGGGAAAAATAATGAAACAAGATGGGATGGGGAAGGAGACAAACCATAAGTGACTCCTAATCTCACAAAACAAACTGAGGGTTACTGGGGGGTGGGAGGGTAGGGATAGGGTGGATGGGTTATGGACATTGGGGAGGGTTTGTGCTTTGGTGAATGCTGTGAAAGATGTAAGCCTGATGATTCACAGACCTGTACCCCTTGGGCAAA